>JAQFVV010012501.1:595353-746039 GCA_028023455.1 Epiperipatus broadwayi
GTGAATCTTAAAGTAATTTTACATTGGTGCTTTGCTTTTACGCGAATTTTGAAAAATCACAGACCACATCCCCCCTTTTTCAATGTAAGTTACGTCTATTTTTGCACGATTTCATTTGCGCGAGTTTTCTGAGGAACCTATCTATCGCGTAAAACGAGACCCAGGTGTATATAACAATATTATGTATATTGACATGTAAATCATAGATAACATAAAATATCATTTCATATAAATTAGCTTTCCATTTTCTCTAAATTGAATGCTAGTTTGGATACACATCTATACCCTTTGAAAACTAGATATGCTTTTGATTCTGTTCTAAGCACTTTCAGATGTTAATATTTTATGTTATAAATACTCTGATTTGCATACTGATATATATATATTTGTTTTGTTATTTTCATGTACTGTATATAATATGTAAATAACAAAGTATATGTATATCAGTATGCAAATCAGAGTATTTGTAACATAAAATATCAAGAGCTGAGGGATCTTAGAACAGAATCAAAAACATATCTAGTTTTCAAACGATATATAGATATGTATTCAAAGTGGTATTTAATTTAGAGTAAAATGTGAGATTGGAAATATGAAATTATGGAAAGGTAATATATATATATTCCCAGCATGGTTAATATTATATAATAACTAGATTAATATTTTGTTATATCCGCACTTACGACTGTGCCAATGTTATATCCACCAGTATGACTGTGTGGCTATCCAATAATGTTCGCTAATGTTCAACTGTGTATGCTCTCCAATGAATGGCCTGCAATGAATGCTCTGAATATACTCTGTATTCTCTGCAATGGATGCTCGCCAAACGAATGGTCTGCAACAAATGCTCTGCCACAGGTGCTCTCCAATGAATGGTCTGCACCAACTGCTCTCCAATGAGTGGTCTGCAAACAGATGCTCTCCAAACGAATGGTCTGCAATGAGTCTATTTCTACAGTTCACTAAAGTTCAATTCCCACGATGTTTTTTCAGGCTGGCTGCTACAAAAATGGTTCACAATGGGCATACCTTCACCCCAGTTCAGTGTAGCTGTACACAAACTCTTCGTAGTAAGCACTGCGACTGCCATCAGATATCTCCTACTGGAATTGAACAGTAACTCTACTATAGATGCACTCCATACTGTCTGCTACTCGCTACTGTGTGACTGCTCACTATTACTCTTTATATTACTCTGTGTAGTTCTTATCCAGTCTTCTTATCACTCTCTGATAACTGCAACAATCAATCAATCCACCGTCCAATAAGGTAACATCTTTTATCCAGAAATATTTGTAATCAGCAAATATTTCTTGGAATTGTCAATCACCATTACATCAATGCATTAATTAAATTCCTCAGCTATCAGAGCGTGATCTAAAAACAACCTCTCTAATAAATTCTAGTTTTTTCTGGAGTGCACAAACATGTCTGCCATTTTATAAAACACTACAATTCTGATACTGGTTTATTGAGCACATGAAATACTCTCAATCCAAAGCTCAAGATAAAACTTTTGAAAAGATAAAAATGGATTTGCCTATATAAATCCATTTACGAAAAAAGGATAAAATGATTTGTTCTTATCTTTTCAAAAGTTTTATTTAGTGCTTTGGATTGAGAGTATTTCACATGCTCAATAACCCATTGCCAGAGTGTTCATCTAATTATATATACGAAAGAGAGAGACATTACAAAATATCATCGCTTTTTTATGTCATATATAAGAAACATCACAGACTTACATTTGGAAATAAGAAATTATGGAAAGGTAATTTGTATGATATATATATATATGGACTGGAAGTCAGACTTTCAAGCTTCCTACTTCTATGCACTCCATTTTATACAACAGATATACCTGACCACATACATGTGAAAAAGATAAATAATTTCAAACATATGTATATTTGAGATCATTTATCTTTTTCACGTGTATATGGTCAGGTGTATAAGTTTTATAAGATGAAGTGCATAGATGTAGAGAGCTTGAAAGTCTGAGTTCAAGTCTCTTCTAATTACATTAAGTTTAGTACAGATAATATACTTATATTTGAATATTATATATGTGTGTGTGTGTGAGGAATGTAATTTATGAGACAGGGAAGATAAGATAATTGCTTCTATCAACTCATAAATAAAATGATAAATTGAAAGACGTTATTTCTTTTTTATGAATTAAGTATATTGAAAGGAAAATATTAAAATAAAGTTATGATTAAATTAATGTATATATAAAATAAGACAAAATAAATATAAACAAAAAATTTTGGACTAAACACTACATTATTCAAAATACTAATATATTAAAATAAATAATAGCTAAAGCCAGCTTATAAAATGTAAAAAAAAAAAAATTCACTAAAGTCACGTGATGTTAATGCTCCCACGTGAATGGCCAACTTTTCATAATATATGTATATTAACACAATTATATTGTTTATTTTATAAATTGTCTTATATTTATGAAATATAACTTTTTATTTTTATTTTCTTCAAATCATTTTCCATATATAAAATAAAAACATTATCAAAACAAAAACTACCATCATACAAAAATGAATGCTCTGCAAACTAGGTTTGAATCCACAGAATATTGTAATTTATTTTACAAAAGTTCATATACGTGAATTCTCTTTTTCAATACACACTTTAACTCATCAATGTAACTGGATGCATAGGCATACCACTTTATTAACAATAACTTTTTTTAGTAGTAATTAATCTATCAGTATTTGATCCAACATTAGAATGAGAAGAAATCAATGATGTAATCCTACTATAATCTTTATTATTTATACATGGCAATAAAATCCATGTTTTCACTATTTTTCTTCCATCTATATGTAAATTTATATAATGTATTGAAAATATATACTTCCTATTATATCCCACATTCAATATTTCATTAATATATATTTCAATATTTGGATAATTTATTACTTTGAAATCTACACAACATATAATTTCAAAACATCACATGATCATTTCAAATGCTTACACATGCTGTTAATAACAGTAATGTTACCAATTAAGCCTACATAATCAATGGATGCAGGAAGGTAGGCACTAGATAGGGATTGCATGCACAAACATTCCTCATCCACTGATTATGAAAGTTTGCACGTTGTGGCATTACTATATGGAGAGTTTGCTATTTATGGATAATAAGAAAATAACCATAATAGTATTTAATTGGCTTATGAGTGAAGGACAGATAACAAGATGGGTGAGAAAATGCAGAAGATTTGGATGAAGACTTTATGTCAGTATACTTATACAAAAGATGGTATGATTGTTTTAGGAGAATTGTTGAATGTTGTAGTGGCAAGGAATGGATAGAAGTATAGAAGCATTAGTAAAAAAGAGATAATTTGGAAAGGTGAGAACTAGTATGGAGAGTAAAAGGAGGTTTAAATATATACAGAAGTAAACAGAATATTGGATGTGAGTTAATTTATAATAGCAAGGAAAAATAGTTCAGTGTTTAAGGCTTGAACAGAATCACTAGCAACAAGGAAAAATACCCATAAATGGAGAAATATTGGTGATTTAGTCTTCAAGTCATGTAAGGAAAGCATGAAAATATTAGGCATCTGTTAATTGAATGTAAATGCTTACAAGCAGAAAGGGTATAAATAATGAAGTTGTGGGAGAATAAATATGAACAAAGTGATTATACAGAAAGTGGGCTCTTAGTTTTTATACTGGGTTTGGAAAAAAATAAGGGGGATTTAGATATAAAGGCCATAGTGTGGACAAAGACAATGTTGTGGAAATGGAATGGAGCAAGGTAGAGAAGAATATGAAAAAAACAGCGTGAGGAATGGAAAAGGAAGGGAATATGTATAACAGGTTTCTCTGGGCATAGTGGCTGAGAGATTTCCGACTTCAAGAAATGAGAAGCCATACTGCATTGCATACTCTTATTAATATATACTTTCTAAATAGAAACGTTCTAAATTCAACCAATAGGAACATCTGACCTAGAGTGAACCCATCCCTAACTGATAAAGGTTTTAAGAACATTTTATAACTGTTCATATCAAATAAGCAAAGATAAATCAAGATATTTTATATAAACTGTTTTATTTTGATAAAACATGTTTATTTAAAATTAAGTAAAATTGATGACTTAAATGGATTGCTAATTTTGAGAGCAGTTTAGATCATATAAAATATCTTGGTGGTTGTGGAGAGAAGATAATATACCTAATTATAAAACATTTTCAAAATCATTATCAGATTTGTTCGCACTAAATCAAATGCTATTATGTATAAATTGACTGGAAGAGCTTTGTATTTAAAAGAATACTCGTATTGTTAAGTTGGCTGGATGTAAAAAAAGTTTTCAATGAAGAATTCAATGAATCTGAAAAGAATTTTATCAAAGTTATAAAGAGGAAGTTACAATTGTTTACCCATATATGTGAAAGGGATGAATTTTTCACATTTTTGATATACAATGTGAGTTTTCTTTTATTTACTCAACTATTTGCAAATGATCAGAAGAACTGGGGCGTTGATTAGAGAAACTGACAATGAGCCCATATTTTTTAGTGAACATCCCTTTTATAATAATTATATTTAAAATTTAATAAATAAATTAAACAGGGATGTGATGTGATGTGATGTATTTGGCTTCTCCTTAAACGAAGTCCAAGAATATCTCAGCAACTATGCCCAGATAAACCTGTTAGTCACTTTATTTTCCATTCCCCACTCTAAGTCTTCCCATATTCTTCCCCATCCCATTTCCACATGATCTTTGTCAACTCTATGGCCTTTAAATCTAAATTCCCCTTATCTTTTTTGCAAACCCAGCATAAAAGCTAATAACTCACTTTCTGTATAGTCACTTTGTTCATACCTATTCTCCCATAACTTCATTATCTGTACCCTTTCTGCTTTCAAGCATTTACATTTAATCAATAGATGCCTAATATTTTCTATACCTTCCTTACATAATTTGCATGCTAAATCACCCATAGTTTTCCATTTACATGTATATTCTCTTGTTGCTAAAGATCCCATTGGAGCCTTAAACAATAAACTACTTTCCTTACTATTATCATAAATTAACTCACTTCCAATATTCCATTTACTTCTATATATATTTAAACTCTTCTTACCCTCCATACTACTTCTCCATCTCTCCAACTCCCTATTTTTTATTAATGCTTCTATTCTTTTATCCCATTCCTTACCACTATAATACTAAACAATCCTCCTAACACAATCATCCCATCTTTTATACAAGTACAGTATACCGATATAAATTCTTTATCCAAATCTTTTGCATACCGCATTACCTTTCTCACCCATCTTGTTACGTGCTCTTTACTCATAACCCAATTAAACACTATTTTGGTTATTCTTTTTTTATCCATAAACTGCAACCTACCAAACATTTTCATTTTACTTTATGCATCTCTCATATAGAAACTTGACCATCCCATTTCTCCTTGAATTTCCACCTTTGCTGTCCACACCTCTGCATCTAATGCATGTCTTCCTACTTCCCTTTGTACTTTCTCTAAATAATCTAAAATCTTTTTACTAACACATAATGCATCATTACCATATGTTAACCCTGCTACTGCAACTCCCTTCCATACAATTCTAGCTACATCATATTTATTATATGATAATACTGGTAGTTTCTTTACCAAACCCTTTCTTTTCTTTGCTTCATTTACCATTTTTTTCTCCCATTCATCCAAGCAATTTTCCTGATTACATAAGATGATTCCCAAATACCTATATCTATCCACCACACTTAACTTTATATCCCCCAATAAAAAAATTACATCCTCTCTTTCCCCACTATTAACTATCATTATATTTGATTTTCCTTCACTAAATTTAATCCCCATCTCTTTACCCACACTTGCACATGTCCTCAACATAATATCCACATCTTCTCTTGCTTCTGCATATAAAAGGATATCATCTGCAAAAAAAAGGACCCGACAAAGTATATACTCCTTTGCCACCTATTAACAGTATCTCTACTCCTCTTCCTAGTCTTTCTATTGCTTTCTCCATTTGACTCAAAAACAACAAAAACAAAATCGGTGACTTAGGGCATTCTTGCCTTAATCCCACCCCATTTTTAACTTTAACTGATTCTATATCCCCTAATTGGTAAGTATAATAATTATTTTCATATAATTTCTTAATAATATTTACTAAAGCTTCATCCATTCCCAAATTGACTAATCTTACCCATAATCTATTTCTATTTACTCTATCATATGCTTTCTCTATATCTATAAAACTCATATATAATGATCTACCTGAATTCCTACTCATCTCCATAAGTTGTGTAACTACAAACAAACTATCTCCTATACGCCTATCTGACCTAAAACCTTCTTGCATTTCCCCCACTACATTATTCTCTTCCATCCATTTTACAACTCTTCCAGCTACCATATATGCGAAAACTTTATATAAAACTGATGTTAACACTATCAGTCTATAATTATTTAACTTTCTATGATCTTTACCCTTTCCTTTAAATAATAATCTTATTCTTGTATTACTCCAACTACCTGAAAAAACTGTCTTCTGTGCCATCTTATTAAAACATGATAATAACTGCTCTATGCCCTAAATTCATTATCATCTCTGCTGCTCATCCATCTAAACCTCTCGCCCTTCCACTTTTTAATCTCTTCCCTGCCTCATTCAGTTCATTTTTTGTGAACCTAATATTCCCATTACTAATTGCTTTCATGTTTTCTATCACTAATTCCTTCACATCTAACATCACCTCTAGAGCTACATTCTATTCCCTCATCATCTATTAATACTATCTCTCTTTCCTCTACATTTCTCCTTTTAATGTAATTCTCCCTCATCATCTATTAATACTATCTCTCTTTCCCCTACATTTCTCCTTTTAATGTAATTCCAACATTTTTTACTCCCATCTCTTCCACTTTTATTAATATCCTCCAACAATTTACTATTTAACTTCAACCTCTCTCTATAATTATCCATTTTAGCTAGCTTCTTCTTTTCTAAGTACTTTCCCCATTTAGCATTAATATCATTTTCACTTTCTTTATTCTTAATAGCACACTTATATTCTCTGCATGCTTCTTTCCTCTCTTTTACACTTTTACTAACTCTCCTTTTTTTATTACTTTTATTTTTCTGCATATTCTCGACTAAAATCCTATTTGCCACTTTTTCTATTTCACCATACCAGTTCTTATACTCATACCCAACCAACTGCTCCATGGTTTCTTCAACTTTTATTTTATACTCTTCCAACTTATTCTTATCATTCACTCTCCATCCACATCTTTCACTATTATTTCTACCTTTATTTCTATCCTCCATCACATTACTAACCATTTCTATTACAATAAAGTTATGATCACTATTACATATTCTCTCTTCATTATCAAACACCTTAATTTTCCATATTTTATTCATTCCCTCATTCTCTACCAATACATAATCTATTGTGTGAAATGCATTATTCCTAGACCATGTGTATTGTCCCTCATACACATTTAATAAATTCCCAATGCTCAAATTTACTCTTTGACAAAATTCCTTCAAAAACTGACCATTTTTATTATCTACATCATCAATTTCTTCAATATGTCCATTCATATCCCCTATAACCATTATTCACTAACCCTTTTCTTTAAAACTCGGTATATCCTTAACTAGGCATTCATATATACTATTGTTCCATTCCATTACAGTTTGACTATCTCCAGTGGCGATATACACTACAGCCACCATCCATTCTTGTCTACCCAACCTTATTTCAAACCACAAATGCTCTTGACATTTAACAATATTTAAATATTTTTTTGATATAATACTTATACCACTACCCCTTTTTTCTTTTTCTTTTCTGTTTATACCCTGCCACACTACCTCTTCCAAAATAGGTTCTTCTTCTTCTCTTAAATGAGTTTCCACTACTGCTAATACCTCAAGCCCTTCATTTTCAATTGCTTTATTTAATTCCAGCCACTTTTCTGGTCTCCTACCACCTTGCATATTCAAAAACCCAATTTTAACAATTTCTTCTTTCCTAACTACTCTTTTATAAATTCTTTTGATTCCTTCTTCTCCATTATGTTTATAACAAACTTTCTTACCACTAATCTTACAAAACCATTCCCTCTCCACATATACACTTATATCTAAATCAACCATATTTTGCTTATTCCTTATATCCCCTCCATTCTTTTTCTTTTTGATAATATTACAATTTAAAAGCCCAACCCCCTTTAAAAGTTTCCCGAATTACATTCCTTAAATATCAGACTCCCTAAAACTTCTCTTCCTTGTTTTCCTAAGTGCAAACCATCTTTACTATATAACTCCCCTTTCCAATAAACCAATCCCATTCATCCACAAACACAACATTTTCGCTCTCTCATTTATAAAATTTGCCCTATCTAACAAATGTCTCTTATCAAATCTTGGTAATAGTCCCAGTACTCCTTCTCTTCCTTTAATCTCTCTCAAATTCCTAATCAATTCTACATACTCATCCATTACTTTCTCTGATGGCTCTAACAAATAATTAGTCCCTACCATTACATATACATCTCTACTACCTTGCTTTCATACTTTATCTGTCACATTCCTAATTTTTGCTCCAGGCAAACATACTCTAACATACCTGCTTCTATTTTCTCTTGCAATTATATCCCCACATTCTCTTATTAGTGGTGCCACCCAGTGTAGAGTTTTGCCTCTATTTTAACAGCTTATGTAGCATAGGAAATAGTGATCATGTGGTATTCAGTGGTTTAAAATCAATCCTGTCCAAAGCATGATAGTAGATATAGTTCTTAAAGAACCAACAATACCTAAATATATAGATTCAAAACTGGTTTTAGATCTATATGATTATACAACTGAATGGGCTTGGATTAAAAACATTATTGTGTTTTCATTTTGAACTCATAAGTTTATAGTTAATTAAAAAAAGTAAAAGGTGGCTGCTGGATGGTTACATTAGATCTTAAGATCTAGATGCAGGGCTCTCAGATCCAACATTCCCTACTGGTGAAAGCCATACACTAGAAACTAGTCTGAGGATATTGGGTGAATAGACCCTAGATAGAGATGTTATGCACAAACCTTCTTACATCTGACTGGCACTGGGTAGCACTTCTGTATGGAGAGTTTGGCCTCTGTTGTAGCAGTTTGTGTAAGCATAGGAAATGATGATCATGTGATACTTAGTGGTTTAATAAATTAATATTGAATATGAATAAAATATTAAAGTGACTAGAACAATTTTTGGGATTTTGTAGCTATTGATATAGAATTTGAAAATATTTTAAATTCTGAATGATTCAAAAACTAAAAGTATATAGAAAGTATAAAATAGGAAAGTAGTTTTAATTTCAAGAATTTAAGTTATATGAAAACTATTAATAATTTAGATTATAAAATTGATTTGAACTATTTTAAGAATTTTGTAGTTGTTGATAAGAATAGCATTGGAAAAGGCCACATTCGTTAAGAGAAAGAGAGTATTTTGTGGACCTTGAAGAGAGAATAAAAGAAAAGATTAACTAAATTCTATGTGTGGAGTGGATTATTATATGGTTGTGAAACATGGACAGTGAATAGTAAAGTTATGAATAGATTGGAAGCCTTTGAGCTCTGGTCATGGAGAAGGATTGAAAAAATCAGTTGGATGAATTAAATAAATGAAGTTTTGGAAAGAATATATAAAAAAAGAAGATTGAGGAAATTAGAGATAGAAAGAGAAACTGAATTGGATATATATTAAGAGGAAAAACTGTTTAATAAAAGATGTTTCAGAGGGAATAGTGGGTGAAAACAAGAAGAAAGGATGGAGAAGATTAACATTGCTAGATGATATAAGAGATGGGAAGAGAGATGTGGAATTGAGAGCTGTTCAATAAAGAAAATAGAGTGAAGAAATTGATGAATTAAAGAGAAACTGAATTGGATATACATTAAGAGGAAAAACTGTTTAATAAAAGATGTTTCAGAGAGAATAGTGGGTGAAAACAAGAAGAAAGATGGAGAAGATTAACATTGCTAGATGATATAAGAGATGGGAAGAGAGATGTGGAATTGAGAGCTGTTCAATGAAGAAAATAGAGTGAAGAAATTGATGAATTTGTGATATGATTGCTTTTTGGACTTGTCCATGGGGAAGAATATTATTGATTGATTGATTGCAGTGATTGATGTAGGATCAAAAATATTTTAATTCCTGAATGATTCAAAAACTAAGAGTATAGAAATAGTCTTTTAATAAAAGTTTAAAACCTGAAAGTGGGTTTAAGTAATGAATTTAAATTACATGAGGCTACTAATAGTATACATTGAAGTAATGGTGATTAGTCTTTTTTTAAAAAAATCTTATTAGGATCCAAGCTGTCTTCAATACTATCTCTGAATCATCACATACTATATAGTGACATTTAGCAATTTATCACAAAAATCTTTAGGTGCTTGCATGTCTGGATTATAAGTTATGATGTGAAATGTGCTAGTGTTATTTGCATTTTTATTAAAAAAAACCTGGAGCCATTAGTGTGACAAGAATGTTTATAAGTGGTTTCCAAAATCTCATGATGGCATTAAAGGTAATCCTCAGCCAGACACATCAAAAATGGCCAGAAACAACAAACAATGCAAAAGTTGCTGAAATACTTCAAATTGAATGTCGGGTATCTGTCAGGTACATTGAGAAATTCACTAGCATTCCCAAACTACTGACCATTGTATTTTAATAGAATATCTGAAAAATTGGAAGCTGTGTGCATGCATTGTTTGCACCTGACTTGTTGACAATTAACCAAACTCATACCTGAGTAGAACACTACAGAGACATGCAAAGAACCACAACTATATATCTGGAATTCTTATCAATTATTATAACAAGTAGTGAGACTTAGTCTTTCCAATGAAAATTATTAATCAAGCATCTAGATTCTAGAATGAATATTGCCAGAAGAAAAACCCAAAAAAAAGATGTGAATGTGGAAGAACTGAATCAAAACTTTGCTTACTACTTTTATTTTATTATTATTATTATTATTATTATTATTATTATTATTATTATTATTATTATTATTATTATTATTATTATTATTATTATTATTATTATTATTATTATTATTATTATTATTATTATTATTATTATTATTATTATTATTATTATTATTATTATTATTATTATTATTATTATTATTATTATTATTATTATTATTATTATTATTATTATTATTATTATTATTATTATTATTATTATTATTATTATTATTATTATTATTATTATTATTATTATTATTATTATTATTATTATTATTTATTATTATTATTATTATTATTATTATTATTATTATTATTATTATTATTATTATTATTATTATTATTATTATTATTATTATTAATTATATTTCAAAGCAAACTTTATTAGGCAAAAAAAGGTTACATTCTTTATCAAGTAATACATTGTATCAAACGTCATATACTAGGATACATCTTGAAACACAGAAAATATACTTTTGTTTTTTAACCATTAGATTCTTCTTCTTCTTCTTCTTCTTCTTCTTCTTCTTCTTCTTCTTCTTCTTCTTCTTCTTCTTCTTCTTCTTCTTCTTCTTCTTCTTCTTCTTCTTCTTCTTCTTCTTCTTCTTCTTCTTCTTCTTCTTCTTCTTCTTCTTCTTCTTCTTCTTCTTCTTCTTCTTCTTCTTCTTCTTCTTCTTCTTCTTCTTCTTCTTCTTCTTCTTCTTCTTCTTCTTCTTCTTCTTCTTCTCCTTCTCCTCCTCCTCCTTCTTCTTCTTCTTCTTTTTCTTCTTCTTCTTCTTTTTCTTTTTCTTCTTCTTCTTCTTCCTCTTCTTCTTCTTCTTCCTCTTCCTCTTCTTCTTCTTCCTCTTCTTCTTCTACTTCTTCTTCTTCTTATTATTATTATTATCATCATCATCATCATCTTCTTCTTCATTGTCATGGTTGTTGGTATTCTTGTAAAGGCATTATTTTCCATGAATATCTGAAAAGTAGACCGTAAATGCCAAATGTAATTTTATATTTGAATCAACTGTGAGCCAAAAATTTGTGAAAGCAATATGAATATTGCAAGCAAAGCCTATGGTAATTATTGTAACATTGATGTGCTAGTTATCAGACCAAAAAAACATTATTTTGCATTAGTAACTGCCCTATTTTTCTAATTTAGTTCCTTTTGACTATTTCCAAAATTAAAGTTGGCCATGATAGGAATGTGTCAATGTTCATTTCAGGACAGCCAGAAGTTTTTTTGTGACAATATTTCTGCAGATGATTCTGATGAAAGATTTAAAGAACTGTTTTAAACTGTTTTACAATCATGTTCACAATCAATCATAAAAACAAAACATAAATAATGCCTATCTCACACCAGTTAAATTTTTACTGGGAAATACTGTGTATACCACAGTCACTTATGTAAATTACATTAAAAAATTGGAACTTGATGAGATATGATGCACTGTGACTTCTCCTTATACAGAGTCAGGAATCTTTCAGCCACTATGCCCAGAGAAACCTGTTCGCCACTTTACATTACCTTTCCATTCTCCACCATAAGTTTTCCCATATTCTTCTCTATCCTGCTCTACCCTATTTTCACAACATTATCTTTGTCACCTCTATTGCCTTTATATCTACATCCCCTTTATTTTTTCCCAAACCCTGCATAAAAACCAATAACCCACTTTCTGTATAATCATTTTTATTTATTCTTCCACAACTTCATTATTTGTACCCTTTCTGCTTTCAGGTATTTACATTCAATTAACAGATGCCTAATATTTTTTATGTCTTTCTTGCACAACTTGCAGACTAAATAACCCACATTTTTCCATTTATATGTATATTCCTTTGTTGCTAAAGATCTTGTTTAAGCCTTAAAAAATAAAGTATTTTCCTTGCTATTATCATAAATTAACTCACACTCAAAATTCCATTTACTTCTATATATATTTAAACTCTATTTACTTTCCATATTATTTCACAATCTCTCCAACTCCCTATTTTTTATTAATGCATTTATTCTTCTATCCCATTCCTTACACTAGAACCCTCACCAATTCTTCTGACACAAACATCCAACCTTTTGTGTTAGTATACTGACATAAATTCTTTATCCAAATTGCCTGCATACCATACTACCTTTCTCACCCATCCTGTTGCTTTCCCTTTACTCATAATCCAATTAAAAACTATTTTGACTATTCTTTTATTATCCATAAACTGCAATCTATCAAACATTTTCATTTTGCTTTTTGCATCTCATATAAAAACTTGACCATCCCATTTCTCCTTGAATTGCCTCTTTTGCTGACTACACATCTGCATCAGTGTCTTCCTACTTCTCTTTGTAGTTTTTTTAAGTTATCTAATAACCCTTTACTAACACCTAATGCATCATTACCATATGTTAACCCTGCTACTGCCACTCCCTTCCATACAATTCTAGCTATATCATACTTATTATATGAAACACTACTAATTTCTTTATCAATCCCTTTCTTTTCTTTGTTCATTTCATTTATCAATTCTTTTTTCCCATTCATCCAAACAATTTCTAAATTACTTAAAATGATTATATCTATTCACCACTCTTAACTTTATATTCCCCAATACAAATTCTTTTGTCTTCTCTTTCCCCAGTATTAATCATCATTATTTTTGATTCCTCACTAAATGTAATCCCCATATCTTCACCCATTCTTGAGCATGTCCTCAGCATAACTTCCATATTATTCCCTTCTTTCTGTGCATAAGATTACATCATCCACAAATAAAAAACCCAATAATATATATACTTCTTGCCATCTATTAATGGTATCTCTACCTCTCTTCCTAGTCTTTTTATTGCTCTATCCATTTCTCTTAAATATAACAAAAACAAAATAGGTGACATAGGGCATTCTTGTCTTAGTCCCACTCCATTTTTAACTGATTCGATATTCCCTAATTGATATGTATAGTAATTATTTTTATATAATCTCTTAATAATATCCACAAAAGCTCCATCCATTCCCAAATTTACTAAACTTACCAAATCTATTTCTATTTACTCTATCATATGCCTTCTCTATACCTATAAAAACCATATATAACTGTCTACCTGTATTCCTACTCATATCCATAAGTTGTGTAACTACAAATAAACTATCTCATTGATACCTATCCGATCGAAAACCTCCCTCCATTTCTTCCACTATATTATTTTTTTCCCATCCATTTTGCAACCCTTCCAGCCACCATATATGCATAAACTTGATGTTACCACATTGTCTTATTATAACACTGATGTTATCACATTGTCAGAGCTTATAAGCGCCACCTATTGAGATCATTGTGAAATAATATAAATGTTGCATTAACAATTTTGGAAATGGAAGCTATGGTAATTCCATTACTTCTGAAAAAATCCTCTTCATCAGCTGTGCTAAGCCATTAAACATAACTAACTACAAATTGGAATCTTCTAGAATTTATTCGTATAAATAATATTATACACTTGAAATATTCAATTAATATACATAATAAATAAACTGATGCTTTTGATAGTCAATAAACACATAGCACATTCTTTGTATACCATATGAGATTAATGCAGTGACAGATGTGAACATTATAGATTAGTGGATCAAAGCTTGGACTTCCATTCTGATGTTCAAACATTATATGACCTTTCAAGTAATTAATCATGCAATTGAACTACACTTTAAAGATAATTTTTTTAGTTGGTACATTTAGAATACTTTCAATGCAAAGTATGATAATTATAATTTAATGTAAAATAAAATAGAAGGTAGACTATATTTATTTAGCATATGGTATCAGCACATTAAAATTCAACACCAACAATTCTTACCCAATCAAGAACTGACTCCTCCAAGTTACTTGTTATTAGAGGAATATCATTTCCATCAGAGGTTAAAACTCTGATAAAGGTGATACTCTTCTCATATTCTAATTTGGTGTAGATAATTTTGATGAAGTCTGGTGGGCCCAGTTGGTAAATCCACTTATCTTCACATCACCCACAGTAAAACCTAGGATCTTTCTTTCATTCCTTATAGGTTTTTAATGCTGGAATTGCTTATAAGATATAAAATAGAAAGCAGTATCTTTAAGACCAGTCTTCAAGACTTCAACTTATGGGCTTCTAGACACAATAGTCCATATCCATATTAGTCTATATATTAAAATTCCACTGAATGCATTTGGTCACCTAATTGATACCATTTTTAAATTCATGATATCAAGCACTTCCTTTATTTTTATTTTTCTGTCATCTCTCTTGTCTCAAATACTGTTAATTTTTGTGACTTATTCCATCATTTTCATCATTTTGTTATGCTGAAGTCTTACAAGTATCTGTGGTGTTGGTCTTTGATCTGTGATATAGAGGAACTGGAATAACCGAATCTTCAAATTGGTCTTTGTTTCACTGTAATAAAATGAATAGAATGACATAACATATTTTTACAGTATTGAAAATAATTTTCAAATTGTTTATAATCTTTTTAAATTACTAGGTGATCTAAAATTCACATTGAAAATTTGTGTGTTGGGTTTACATGTAAAACAAGAGTTCAGCTTAATATTATAGAGATAGGTTACTTTTTGTAAGTCTTCAACATATGGTAATTTATGTAAACTGTGATATCAAAATGAAGTTTTAAATTCAGAAAGTTTATATAGTATTGTGATATTGGAATGAGAGTGCATATAACCTCAAGTAGTAGTAGTAGTAGTAGTAGTAGTAGTAGTAGTAGTAGTAGTAGTAGTAGTAGTAGTAGTAGTAGTAGTAGTAGTAGTAGTAGTAGTAGTAGTAGTAGTAGTAGTAGTAGTAGTAGTAGTAGTAGTAGTAGTAGTAGTAGTAGTAGTAGTAGTAGTATCATCATCATCATCATCATCATCATCAAAATTGACATTGTTTCTCACATTTAATTGTCCATTTGAGATTGTATTTATCACTCACATATGCTAATATATCCTCAATCAAATCATATCCAAACATTTTCTATAAGCAATTTTCTGGATATTTAGTTAGAAGTGACTAAATTAATTTCTATCCAATATTCACCAAAGTAAGGCTATAAATAACTTTACTAATTTGGCATGCTTTTAATCATGGAAGAGAATACCGAACATTCAAATCCATAAAAAATTAACATCTTAATTGAAGGAAAGTATGACAGGACCTTTTATCAATTCAAAAAGTATTATCAATCAGTAGCAAGTATCATTCACCTGGATTTCTAGAAGTATAACACATTTTGCATTTGATTTAAACTATGAACATGGTTCTGTATCAAAAGCAAGTTATGCTTAACAAATAAAAAGTTTATTCCAAAAATTATATAATGCCAAGTGTTTGTTTATTATAATATATATATATACATATTAGAGGTCATTTTATATTAATTATTTACATTCACATATCTTTAATCTATAAGTATGTAACTTTAATGTTGATTTACTGTCTTTTAGATAAATATGTCAATAGTATAAACAACTATCATTAGGTTAAAGATTGTTATGCTCTTTTGGTTTAGTCATAGACTTTAAACCCAGTTTAAAATGCAATAAATTTCTATTATTATAAACTCCAATTATATGTGTTATTTTTAATTTCCTATTTTCTTTACTACTAAATATTTATACTTGGAAATCTGATTAATATTACTTTCAAATATTTTTATTTTTATGGATTTTTTTTTTGTCATTAGTTGCTTTTGAACTTGTTGTTACTCTTCATTCGTTTTTCTTTTGCCATTTCCTTTTTATGTATTTGTTTCCTAATATATTTTCTTGATATGTATATCTTTCATTCATTAATTTCAATACAGTGTGCTTCATAAAGTGTTTTTTTTCCACTGTTACATTCATGTCTAGTTATTTTATATTTAGTTGTTTTTATTTTATTTTATACATTAAAACAGGCAAAACTCACTATACATATTACCACACACAGCCAGCTAGAGTAATCAATGGATGCCAGAAGGCTTGTGCATAATTCCCCATCTAGTGCCTACTCATCCAATATCCCCAGACTAGTTTCTGGCTTGTGGCCTTCGTAAGTGAGGAGCCTTGGATCTGAGAGCACTGCACCTAGATCTTAGGATCTAATGCAACCCTCCAGCAGCCACCTTTTATCTCCACTTAACTACAAAACTATGAGTCTTAAACTGAAAACACCTTAATGTTTTCAATCCAAGCCCATTAGCTTATATAGTCATATGGGTCTGAACTCAGTTCAATACCCATACCTTTTGGTGTCTTTGGTTTTTTAATAACCATAGCCACCACTATCCTATTAGAAACTAATATGAGGATATTGGATGAGTAGGCACTAGATGGGGATTTTATGCACAAGCCTTCTGGCATCCATTGATTACTCTAGCTTGTTGTGTGTGACAATTTGCCTGTTTTAACAACAATTATACACAAGCATAAGAAGTGGTAGTCATGTGATGTTTATTGGCTTAAAACCAATCCTGCCTAATAGGATAATGGTGGCTATGGTTATTAAAAAACCAAAGACACCAAAATGTATGGGTACTGAACTGAGTTCAGAACTATATGACTATATAAACTAATGGGCATGGATTAAAAACATTAAGGTGTTTTCAGTTTAAGACTCATGGTTTTATAGCTAAGTGGAGATAAAAAGTGTCTGCAGGAGGGTTGCATTGGATCATAAGATCTATGTACAATGCTCTCAGATCCAAAGCTCCTCACTGACAAAGGCCACAAGCCAGAAACTAGTCTGGGGATATTGGATGAGTGGGCACTAGATGGGGATTTTATGCACAAGCCTTCTGGCATCCATTGATTACTCTAGCTTGCTATGTGGTGCAATACATATAGTGAGTTTTGCCTGTTTTAACAACAGTTATACACAAGCATAAGAAGTGGTGGTCATGTGATGTTTATTGGCTTAATTTCATACATTGTATATTACATCTTATTGATTCTCTGATTATAACTTCCCTGATCTTTTTTTCCTTTTTTATTTACTTTTTTTTATATCTTTTCTTATTATTTGACATTGAAGTTTGCCTAGAAATAACTTCATTTTTCTTCCTCTTCTGATTTGATTTCTCAAATCATAATGTAATTTCGTCAACTAATAGTCTGCGATTGATTTCACCGATTGAATTCACCATTAAGTTCTGAATATGTTTTAGTTTTTTTATTATTGTAATTCTACTATACCAAGATGTATGATGTTGTCTATTTGGTTCATCCTTGTTTCTTAGAGAAGTTTGTGTCTACATTTTTCATAGTAGTTAATCTTTACATTTTGAATTACGAGTGTCAAATTAACTCAACCCACATGTTTGACACCATCCACTTTAGATAAATATAGTAATGACATTTATTAATCATTGACTAAACTAGAGATTATCTCTAGTACAGATATAAACTTTAAAACTCAATTAAAGGTTTGATTTTTTAAAAATCTGTGCTAGAGATAATCTCTAGTTTAGTAAGTGATTAATAATAATCATTTGAATGAGGAAGTGAGACATGCAATTAAATTTATAAAGAAAGGGAAGACTCTAGGTAATGATGGAATTATAATTGATATATTAAAAGAAGTAGGTGAAAAAATAGAATTTTTTTTTAGCAAAGTTATATACCAAATGTCTAAATGATAAAGATGTACCAGATAATTTTTAAAAAAGGCGAAAAAGAAGATATAGAAATTACAGACCTATCAGTCTTTTATCAGTTTTATACAAAATTTTTACCAAGATAATTACAACTCGTCTACAGAAAAAATTGGATTTCCACCAACCAAGAGAACAAACTGGATTTAAAAGTGGTTTTAATACAGTAGATCATATCCAGGTATTGAGAGAAGTTATAAAAAGAACAAATGAATATGAGTTGCCATTATGCTTAGGATTTGTAGATCATGAAAAGGCATTTGATTCTATAAACATTTCTTCAGTGATTAAAGCATTGGATCATCAAGGTGTAGATCCAGGATATTGCCATATTTAAAGAATATTTATAAAAATGCAACAGCAACAATTAGATTACATAATGATAGTAGGAAAATCAACATTGAAATGGGTGTAAGACAGGGTGACTCCATATCTCCAAAACGTTTTACAGCAGTGCTACAAAAAATATTTTGTGGATTAAAATGGGAAGCTTTTGCAGATGATGTAATTGTTTTTGCAAATAATGCTTTAGTGCTACAGGAAATGTTGCAGGAATTATCAGATGAAAGTAGGACTAAAGATAAATGTTAAAAAGACTAAAGTAATGTTTAATAGATTTTCTCAAAATATGAAAATAAAGATTGATTATGATGAGGTAGAAAAAATTAGCAGTTACAAATACCTTGGTCATATTATTAATACAGATGGAAATATAATAGATGAAATTAATCATAGAATTAAACTTGGTTGGAGTGCTTTTGGTAGAAATAACTTGATACTAAAAGGAAATATGTCTATGTGTTTGAAAAGGAAGGTTTTTTTAATAAATGTGTTTTACCAGTTCTTACTCATGGATCTGAGACTTGTACACTTAATAGAAGAGCAATACAGAGACTTCAGACTACTCAGAGAAGCATGGAGAGATGCATGTTGGGAGTAACAAGAAGAGATCGAAAACGCAATGTATGGGTAAGAGAACAAACAGGTGTTACTGACCTCATTGAAAAAATTAAAAGACTGTAGTTGGGCTGGACATATTGCTAGAAGAGATGATAATAGATGGACAATTGAAATTTTCAACTGGATTCCAAGAGATTGTAAAAGACCCAGAAAGAGACCACATGTGAGATGGATGGATGAAATAAGAAAGTGTGCAAGGGTGTTGAGGAGAAGAAAAGCTAAAGATAGGAAAAGATGGATTGAATTTGGAGAGACCTTTATTCTGCAGTGGATTGATAATGGTTGATGATGATGATGACTATATTTATCTTAAGCGGATGGTGTCAAAGATGTGGGTTGAGTTAATTTGACACTTGTAATTCAAAATGTAATTATTTAATATAGATAAATATTTTTCATATAATAAAGATATGACAGTGACTTGGATCAACTGATGAGTGCTGGTTCAGCATGAAATGCATTTTAGGGGTCATTTGTCTTTTATTGTATCTTTATTTATATGAATTTTTAAAAAAAAGTGGTAATATTGAGGTTATTTAATATATTTAATCTTTATATATATATAATATTAACTCAACTCAGCAGATTAACTTTGGTACAATAATCTTACTAAATTTTATATTTAAACCCTGTTTTAATATTTTTTACATTAATATTATCTAATCTTAAATTATGCAAAACTCATTCTATTGCTTTCTTTTTTACCAAATGTCAATGACACAATTCTCATTTCTTCTGTGTCTTATTTTATGTTTGTCATGGCTGTATTTTAAGTATTCTTTATCATTTCATCAAAAAATTCACATTCTTCATTATTTAAATCTAGTTGCCAGATATATTTTCTTAATGCTTATTTATTTTATAGAAGTTTCATCATCAAAAAGCATATTCTATTATAATACATATTTATTATAATTATTCAATCTTATAATTTTACAGCTCGTGATTCTACTTACATATCTCAACTTTCAAATTGTATGACATCCTTTTTTTGTAACATCTGAACTAAACCACTAAAACATCACCTGATCACCATTTCTTTATTCTTACACAAGCTGTCAAATCAATAGCAAAATTTTCCCCTCAGTAGTGCCATCTGGTATAATATCTAGTAATCAATAGATGATAAAAGGTCGTGCATTTTAATCCTCATCCAATGCCTTGCCATCCAATATCTTCAGACTAGTTTCTATCTTATAGTTTTATCAGCAATGCACATTGAATTTGGAGCAGTGCACCTGAATTATATATTGATTATCATAGCTTACACTAGGTGGCACTACTGAGTGAAAAAAATTGCTACATTTTTAACAGTTTGTGTAAATATAATGAAATGATGATCATGTGATGTTAAGTGGTTCAATACCAATCCTAACCAAAGGATAGAGGTGACCATAATTATTGGAAAAACAAAGACAGTAAAAAATATATAGAAGCTAAACTGCTTCAGATATGTATGGATATGTGGTCAAATTAGCTTGGGAGTGAAAATGTTGTGTTTCTGGTTTGTGCCGATAGCTTTATAGTTAACTAGAAAGGTAAAAGATGAGTATTTAAAGTAGTGCATTAGATTCAAAGATCCAAATGCAGTACTTCCAAATTCAAGGCTCTTCACTAATGAAAAGAATGAATTAGAAACTAGTCTGAAGATATTGGATGGAAGACACTGGATAGGGATTAAAATGCACAATTCTCTGGCATTTATTGATCATTAGAGCTACTAGGTGGCACTATTGTCTGGAAAAAAATTGCTTCTGTTTTAACTTCTGAACTATTTGATTTTATACAAATGAAATTCATCCACTCTGCTTTGAACACTTTTTAGCAAAACCTTTTATTGTACATATATGTGAACACAATCTTATGTTTCGACTGTCCTGCAGTCTTCTTCAGAGCTATAATATAATGAACAAAATAAAGTATGTTAATACATAAATAATACCATAAAAAATGTAAACATTAAAATTAATAAAACAAGAACATAAAATAATTAACAAAACAATAAAACTGAAATAAATATAATCAAACCCAAACAAAATAATCCAGTTAATATAAAATAAACTATACAATACAAATATAAAATACATATAAATTATACATCTCCTAATTACTTCTATTCCTTCTAAACTTAAACTTTAGTGTTATCAGTTTCATCTTAATTATTTTCATACAATTCTCAGTTCAATCTTAATTCATTTATTAATATTAAGTACTTTATTAAGGTGAAGCCAATAACTCTAAAGTTTAAGTTTAAAAGGAATAAAAGTAATTAGTAGATTATTAAAAATAATAAAAATGAATTAGTTCTTCAGATATAGACATATATAATTTATATGTATTTTTTTTTATATTGCATATTTTATTTTATATTAACTGGATTGTTTTATTTGGGTATTATGTTTTATTATATTTTGTGTTGTTGTTTTTATTAATTTTATTGTTTACATTTTTATGGTATTATTTATATAGTTATGTACTTTATTTTGTTCATTATATCATAGCTCTGAAGAAGACTGCAGGATGGTTGAAACATAAGATTGGGTATACATATATGTACAATAAAAGTTTTTGCTAAAAAGTGTTCAGAGTAGAGTAGATGAATTGCATTTATATAAGATATTACAGCAAAATAAAGGAAGTCGTGAATTTGGTAATATTTCATTTTGTCTTAGTTAAGACCAATATGCCAAAATTAATGGAAGTAAATGTAACTAGTTTTAATTATTATATTTCAAGAGTAATTAATTCTTGAGTCTATTGCAGTAGACATTGACTAAAGTGAATTAAATAAATTATAATATGATTTTATTTTCATTCTTAATTTCTTTCTGTATTTGCTTATTACTTTCATATTTGCCTATATCTCTACTTTACTTTTTTTCAGGTTGTTTACATAAGATATGATGGAGATAGGTTTCTAAATATACTTGAGTATTTAGGAAATAGTTAGCCATGCACTTATCTGCAATACAAGTGTGATGACTATGCCCACAATTTTTGGCCAATTCTGGGATTTTCAGTAATAGTAGTCTTCTCTCCCAGTATTGTGATATCTCTTTTAGTCTAGTTTTTATTTCACAAAGGTGTGATCAGTTAAGACATTTCCAGAAACAAAACTGGTATGCCTTTTGGGTTTCTGGAATCTTTATATGGTATCTTGAACATGCCATAAAGATAATTGTATTTTTATATTGGACTATTTCATCTAATATGTGTATTGAATGTCTTTAGAAAAATTTAACTTTATTTAAATATTCTAAATACATTCAATTGTTAGTAATAGCACATCAAACAGGTTAGTATATGCACGATGTTTTGAAAGGTATTATTCTCCCCTCTTCTTCAGGTGTTGCTAGCCTGACCAATGACAGTACTAGCATAGGATTCGAACCTGGACCTTTAGATTCTTGAGTATTGAATTTTAAGGGTAATGATCTAAGGGTTCAGGTTTGAATCCCATGCTAGTACTGTCAATGGTCAGGCCAGCAACTCTTGAAGAATAGGGGAGAATAAATACCTCTCAAAACATTGTGCATATACTATCTTGTTTAATGTGCTATTACTAACAGTTGAATGTATTTGGAAAATTTAAATAAAGTTAAATTTTTTTAAAGACATTTAATACACATATTAGATGATGGAAATAGTCCAATATAAAAATACAACTAGAAGACCATCACAAATCTTCAGGAAAACAATACCATAAAGATAGTTTTAAATAATTATATCAATAATATAATAATAGAATGAATAGATCTTATTAAAATAAATATCTGCAGAGAATCTTGGTTTTTTACTTGAAAGTTGATGATGATAACCTTTTATTGCAATTATGTATTAAAAATATTTCCATGTTAATAAACAAGGCAAAACTCTCCATACAGTAGTGCCACCCTGTGCCAACCAGAGTAATAATCCGGTTGGCACAGGATGGCACTACTGTATAGAGTTTTACCTTGTTTATAAACAATTATGTGCTAGTATAAGAGATGGGGATCATGTGATATTTCCATGTTGTTAGAAAAATTCAAACTTTATTTAAACTTTTCAAACATATTTAATTGTTAACAATAGCAAATAACATTAGCATAAGTGGTATTATTTTCTTTTCTTCTTCAAATGTTGCTGGATTAATCAGTGACAGTACTGGCATGGGAATCAAACCAGGAATCTTTAGAGTCACGAGTATTAAATTTAAGATTATGGTTTAAGAAACTAACTTATTTAGACAAAGGCAACAATCAATAAATTTTTTATATACCCATCTATAAGTCATCATCTGATTTTTTCATTTTTTTTAAGATCAAAATTAGTAAGTGATTTCCAATCATTATGAATTATTACATTACATTGCTTGATCACTATCTCTTATACTAGCACATAATGGCTATTAAACAAGGCAAAACTCTCCATACAGTAGTGCCACCCTGTCCAAGGCTCTTCACTGACAAAGGCCACAAGCCAGAAACTAGTCTGGGGATATTGGATGAGTAGGCACTAGATAGGGATTCTATGCACAAGCCTTCTGGCATCCATTGATTACTCTGGTTGTCACAGGATGTCACTACTGTATGGAGAGTTTTGCCTTGTTTAATTACATTACATTGATTTACAGGGTTATTTGTCCTACCACTTAAGCAAGAAATAAAAATCAGAGAGAAAAACAGATCTGCTTAGAATAACAACCATGTAATTAACAATGAAGATATGTTCAATTGGGATAGACAAGAATATATGACCAGGAAATGTAAAAAAAAAATGAAACAGCTTCTCACATGACAATGGCAAATAATCCTATAAGGTTATCTAGAGTAATAATCCTTAATGTTTGGAAACCACTTATTTGCCTTCCTTTAAAAAAAAGAGATATATTGGAAGAATTTTGTACCATATATTTTTTTTCACTGTAACTTATGGTAAGCATTAGTAGATAATATATGCTAGATGAGAATGCTTAATAAATTCTTATTCTGTGTTGTCCTATCCAAATCCCCAGATAATTTCCTACCTTATGGAATTGAGTGCCACCTAGTGTATGCTTTAATAATCAATAGATGCTATGTGGTAGTGCTTAATAAATTCTTACCTTTTGTGCCCTACCCAATATCCCCAGACTAGTTTTAAACTTATGACTGTTATCGGTAAACAACTTTTGATCTTGGAATAGGCATTTGGACCATTAGGAATTAATGCACTGTTCCTTTAGAAATCATGATTTACCTCTCTGATATACCATAAAGCTATCAACCCAAACTAAAACCCCATAAATGTTTTCAATCTTGCCTAACTTGCTTGTATAGTTATATAGAATTAAAATCAGTTCAGTTTTCATATATTATGATGTCATTAGTTTTCAACAACTATAAGAACTTCTGCCCTGTTACCAGGTTTTGATATAAATCAATAAAATTTCACATGACACTATCATATGACTCCAACTTACATGTTGTTATTTTAGCAGCATATGTTTTTTTCATTATTTCTATTATGGTAATCTTTAGTAATTGATAGATGTCAGATAATAATGCTTAATAAATCCTTATCCTACACTGTCTTGTCCAATATGCACACACTAGTATAAAGGTTAAAGCTTTCATCAGTGAGAGCTTTGAATATTGGAACAGTACACGTGGATATTAAGATGTGATATGACATTTTATTGGCTTGTACTAAATCCTGGCCACAGAGTAGAAATGCCTATAGTGTTAAAAAACTAAAGACAACATAATATATAGAAACTAAACTGGTTTTGGCTCTATATGATGATACAAGCAAATCGACTAAGATTGGGAAGATTTATATGTTTTTCAAATTGGGGCTGATAGATTTATAATATTTCGGAGATATAGATAATGATTGCCAAAGAGAAGATGCATTAGATCCTAAAGCTCCAGGGCACTGTTCCAAGATACAAAACTTCTTACTGATAAAGGTCATAAGCTTGAAACTAGTCTGGGGATATTGGATAGGGTAGTATAGGATAGAGTTTATTAAGCACTATCATCAAGCATGTATTGGTTCCTAAAGCTTACTTTAATTTGCGTAGAGATAGTGAAAAAATATTATGCTGCTAAAATAGCAATGTGTAAACTGGAATGATATGATAAGAATCATAAATGATATTTTATTGATGTAAGACCTTTATATATAAGAATATAAAATTCTACTGACTATTAGTCTTTGGTAGAGTAACCTATCAAAACATCATATGATCACCCTTTCATATGTTGATTGAATAAGCACCAGATATGGATTTTATGCACAAACTTTTTTGCATCCACTGATTACATAGGTTTACACTTGGTGGTGCTACTGTATGGAGAGTTTTATATAAAGTTTTTGCGTATATGGTGGCTAGTAAAGTTGTAAAATGGATGGAAGGGAATAATGTAGTGGTTGAAATGCAAGGAGGTTTTAGATTAGATAGGCATATAGGAGATAGTTTATTTGTAGTTACACAACTTATGGATATGAGTAGGAATGCAGATAAACAGTTATATATGAGTTTTATAGATATAGAGAAGGCACATGATAGAGTAAATAGAAATAGATTATGGATAAGTTTAGAAAATTTGGGAATGGATGAAGCTTTAATAGATATTATTAAGAAATTATATGAAAATAATTATTATATATATCAATTAGAGATATAGAATCAATTAAAGTTAAAAATGGTGTGGGACTAAGGCAAGGATGCCCTATGTCACCTATTTTGTTTGTGTTGTATTTGAGTGAAATGGAAAGAGCAATAGAAAGATTAGGAAGAGGGATAGAGATACTGTTAATAGGTAGTAAGGGAGTATATATTTTGTCAGGTCTTTTTTTGCAGATGATATATTTTTGTGTGCAGAAAAAAGAGAAGATATGGAAGTTATGTTGAGGACATGTGCAAGGGTGGGTAAAGAGATGGGGATTAAATTTAGTGAAGAAAAATCAAATATAATGATGGGTAATACTGAGGAAAGAGAAGATGTAGAATTTTTATTGGGAGATATTAAGTTAAGTGTGGTGAATAGATATAGTTATTTGGGAATTATTTTAAGTAATCAGAAAGATTATTTGGATGAATGGGAGAAAAAATTGATAAATGAAGCAAAGAAAAGAAAGGGATTGATAAAGAAATTAACAGTATTTTCATATAATAAATATGATGTAGCTAGAATTATATGGAAAGGAGTTGCAGTAGCAGGGTTAACATATGGTAATGATGCATTATATGTTAGTAAAAAGATATTAGATTATTTAGAAAAAGCTCAAAGGGAAGTAGGAAGACATGCATTGGATGCAGAAGTATGGAGAGCAAGGGAGGCAATTCAAGGAGAAATGGGGTGGTCAAGTTTTCATATGAGAGATGCAAAAAGTAAAATGAAAATGTTTGGTAGATTGCAGTTTATGGACAATAAAAGAATAGCTAAAATAATATTTAATTGGGTTATGAGTAAAGAGCAGGTAACAAGATGGGTGAGAAGGGTAATGCGGTATGCAAAAGATTTGGATAAAGAATTTATATCAGTATATTTGTACAAAAGATGGGATGATTGTGTTAAGAGGATTATTGAGTGTTATAGTAGTAAGGAATGGGATAAAAGAATAAATTTATTAATAAAGACTAGGAAGTTAGAGAGATGGAGAAATAGTATGGAGAGTAAAAATAGTTTAAATATATATAGAAATAAACAGAATATTAGGTGTGAGTTAATATATGATAATAGTAAGGAAAGTAGTTTATTGTTTAAGGCTCGAATGGGATCTTTAGCTACAAAAGAATATACATGTAAATGGAAAAATATGGGTGATTTATTTTGTAAATTATGTAAGGAAGGAATTGAAAATATTAGGCATTTGTTAATAGAATGTAAATGTTTGAAAACAGAAAGGGTACATATAATGAAGTTGTGGAAAAATAAATATGAAAAGAGTGATTATACAGAAAGTGAATTATTGGTTTTTATGCTGGGTTTGGGAAAAGATAAGGGGGTTTTAGATATAAAGGTTATAGAGTTGATAAAAATTATGTTGTGGAAATGGAATAAAGCAGATTATGGGTAAATTTAGAGTGGGGAATGTAAAAGAAAGTGGCTAACAGGTTTATCTGGGCATAATTGCTGAGATATTCTTGACTTCGTTTAAGGTTTATCTGGGCATAATTGCTGAGATATTCTTGACTTCGTTTAAGGAGAAGCCATAATACATCACATAACATCACATATTGTATACATTATCAGATGTTTCACTTGCTGTTAATAACTGGTTGTGCCCAGAAAATAAGTAAGATATGGAAGTTATGCTGAAGACGTGCAAGAGTGGGAAAGAGATGGGAATTAAAATTTAGTGAAAAAGAATCAAAAATATTGCTAATAAATGCTGGGGAAAGAGAAGGAAAATATTTTTATTGGCGGATATAAAGTTAAATGTGATGAGTAAATATAACTATTTGGGAAATGTCTTAAGTAATCAGAGAAATTTCTTGGATGAATGGGAGAAAAAATTGATAAATGAAGCAAAGAAAGGAACTGATAAAGAAATTAACAATGTTTTCATATAATAAATATGATGTGGCAATAATTGTATGAATGGGAGTGGCAGTAGCAGGATTAACTTATGGTAACAATGTGTTACATGCTAGTAAAGGGGTGTTAGATTAGTTAGAAAAAGTACAAAGAGAAGTAGGAAAACATGCATTAGTGACAAAGACAGCAATTCAAGGAGAAATGGGATGGTCAAGTTTTTATATGAGAGATGCAAAAAGTATAAAATGAAAATGTTTGGTAGATTGCAATTTACGGATAATAAGAGAATAGCCAAAATAGTATTTAATTTGGTTGTGAGTAAAGGACAGGCAACAGGATGGGTGAGAAAGGTAGTACATTATGAAAAAGATTTGGATAGACACTTTATGTCAGTATACTTATGTACAAAGTAGGTTGATTGTGTTAGAGAAATTGTTGAGTATTATTGTAGTAAGAAATGGATAGAAGAATGGATATATTATTAAAAATAAGGGGTTGGAGAAATGGAAAATTTGTATGGTGAGTAAAATGAGTTTAAAATGTATATAGAAGTAAACAGAATATTGGGCATGAGTTAATTTATGATAATAGCAAGGAAAGTAGTTTAGTGTTTAAAGCTCTAACAGGATAGTTAGCAATAAGGGAATATACACACAAATGGAGAAATGTAGGTGATTTAGTCTGCAAGTTATATAAGAAAGGCATGGGAAATATTAGGCATCCGCTAATTGAATGTAAATGCACAAAGTGATTATACAGAAAGTGGGTTCTTGGGGTTTGGAAAAAGATACAGAGGATCAAGATATAAAGGCCATAGAGGATAAAGTTGATGTTGTGGAAATGTGATAATGCAGGATAGAAAAGAATACGGGAAAAACTTAGGATGGAGAATGGAAAGGGAAAGTAAGGTGGCTGACAGGGTTTTCTGGACATAGTGGCTGAGAGATTCCTGACTTTAGTAAAGGAGTAGCCATATCACATCACAAGACTGTTAGAGTAATTGATTAAAGCATCACCTTAATTCAGTATTCACAAATCAGAAATAACGAAACTTGAAGAGAATATTTATATTAATCTATATGTTATACTAACAGTTGTATATATTTAAAAATTTAAATAAACTTTGAATCAATATATAATTACAAATAGAACTTTTACTCAGATAATTAATTGTTAGTTTTAAAGCATATTTTATTGCAAATAAAAGATTTAATTATACTACATAATTCATTACACAGATAACTTTTAATAAGTACAATTTTTCTTTTACTATTATATTATTGCTACAGTCTTTGTTGACAGAATGCTTAGACCACAAACTTGATTTTCAGTCATGTATGAACATATATATTTCTAAACTAGTGAAAGTTTTTAATTATTATTTTTTCTCGGAGATTCAATTAATCTGAAAATATATTATACGGGGGACATATTTTGAATTTGAAATAAATAATTTTTAGTACAGTCATTTCATAATGTAAATAAAACTAACATGATATTATTGTGATAAAATAACTTCTCCTTAGACGAAGTCGGAGTTTTTGGGTGTAGGTCGTAAGCCCAGAAATACTATCAAAGAAGTTAAAAACATTTCTCATTTTGAAATCGTTATAAATAGCTTTTTTAAATTATTTTTTTAGTTTATCATATTAATTTTTTAATAATTATTAATAACACCAATTGTTAATATTTCGTTGTTATACGTTATCAAGTGTTTAATTATCTCTTTTGTTAATATTTGTTAAGAAATGTACAGTGCATAAACGATTTTGCATTAATTAACACTATTTCTTAATTTTCCAGAGTTGCGCTTCTTTTTTGGGAGATGGCAGCACTAACTTCAACCGGTAGTAATCCAACTCCCCCGTGAACTATGTATAAGTAACACTAGTGCAAATTGATACACTATCGATTAATAAAATGATTTAGTTTCTATTCCAATTTTTTTATTTATAAGAATGCAAATTAAAAAACTGTAAGAAATAGAGTTAAAAGATAATAACACTGTTTGGTAACAGTAAAAAATATGAAATGCTAATATCTTGAAAATCGTAAAACCAATGATAAAATAATTGTCGAGTTATTAAAAAAAAAAGGTTTCTAAAGGAAGTAAAATATCTTCAATAATTTTATAAATATTGCCAAGAAAAGGAAGACTGGTATTTTGAAGTGATAGGAAACGTCTGATTTGTTCACACAATTTGAAAAGTATATATATTGTGCATTCACTTGCCATATCTGTAACGCAGAGTTTATGAAGAGTTCCAGGATTTAGTATTAATACTGTCGGCCATGACTATAACTTCGGGAAAGTCTGAAAGGAGCTTGGAAATTTTTTCTGTAAATTGAGAAAACTTAGGATGTTTTTTTGTTTCTTATATGTAGCCAGCCCACAACTAGTCCAGCTTCCCATCCAATTATTATACAATAAATTAGTAACTAACACATTTTAGTTAAAGAATAAACCAAGAAACATGATCTCCAACAACTGACAATTGACTAACCTGATTTTTCTTTAAAAGAATATTATGGTATGTTTAGAAGTACAACAGCAATATCCCATAATATTCTCATATGCTTCCAAGAGCAGTAAGTATTCTTCATCTACTTTAGAATCATCGACTGCAGGCTTAAATAATCAATAGATTCCATATATGTAGAGATAAATTTATTTCCAGTCTAATCATTGGTGCAAAATAATTATAGAACTGAACTCCAGCTTATGGCTCACCTCAGTGAGGAGCTAGAATATTCAAACCCTAGATCCAAAACATCAACTCAAAACCCAGCACTTATTTTATATATAATATTTAAATAGAAACTGAAGTTTTCGGACATGAAAATGTCTTTTACTCCAGCTATGTAACTTAAATAGCTATATGGGACTAAACCATATATTAATAGCTTCAGCATAGCTAAAGCCATAAAGGCTTGAGGAATGTAAGGAATGTATTGCAAAAAATTCAGTTAAGGAATCGATTTTAAATAACTAAATTTAAAAAAAGTAAGCCTTTTGACATGAGATTAAAAAAACAAGCAAAAAATTCAAACAATTTAATAATTACAGTGTTTTTCAAGTTCAACCAATTAATCTCTCTCTCTCTATTGGATTTTTATCAACATCACCATAAACAGTCTTAATTCTAAGATACTTCTAATTTTCACACAATACTTCCATTTAGTGTAAGTTCTAGTTATCAATAGATGCTAAAAATTTGCACATCATAATCTCATCTAATGATCCCAAACTTGACTGGAGAGAGATTATGATGCACAATCTTGAAGTAACTATTGATTACTAGAGTTTACACTAGGTGGCACCATTACAGGTGACAAGATGGGTAAGGAAGGTATTGTGATATGCAGAAAATTTGGATAAAAGAATTTATGACAGTATACTTGTACACAAGGTGGGATGATTGTGTTAGAATTGTTGAATGTTATAATAGTTAGGAATGGGATAGAAGAATAGATGCATTAATAAAGAATAGGGAGTTGGGGAGATAGAGAACTAGTATGGGCATTGAAGGGAAAGGGAAAAAAGGAATAAAAGTCTCAAGAATGTAAAACAACATTTTGGTATTGATAGGAAATTTATATCTGCAATAAGAAAAAAAGATGGAATTATTAATAAAAAGAGAGAAGACATCATGAAATGGGTAGAAGATTTTTATCAAGAATTATATAGTAATAAAGAACAAGTACCTCCTATATCTATTATATCTTCCAAATTGCCCAGAATTTTAAATGAAGAAGTGAGATATGCAATTAAATGTATGAAGAAAGGAAAGGCTCCAGGTAATGGAATTATAATTGATATATTAAAAGAAGCAGGTGAAGAAATAGAATTTTTTTTAGCAAAGTTATATACTGTAATGTTTACCCTTTTGCTAGACCTCTATTGCAATAAAATGTGCGAGTTGATCAAGTTATGTCAAAAAGAAGAAAGTTGTATTTCTATTTCTAAAAACATAACTATATTTCCTGATCAACTCGGCCTAGTAATTGTTGCAAATTACGCCATCAACGAAATCAGCTTTTAATTTATTTGATCAGGGCGCCAGGATTCTGTAAAAGAACTTGCTGAAATCTGTCAAATAATGTATCGCAATTTAAAAAGAAAAATCTTTTTTAAACGAATCGGTATTACATCATACCGTAAGGAGAATTTTTTTTTTTGAGATTATTATTCCTGGAGCTTATTCAACATATTGGCAAAGGTAAATTACATTTTTAAATCTTACCAAACTAATAATAAACACTAATAAATATTATTAACAACATACAAATGAAAATTGATATTAGAAATATTTTTTATTCTAACAGATTAAAATATTTAACATTAAATTGTTAATTAAATAAACTGGAGAGAACACACGTTAATTCAGATATGAATCAATTAATAAAAAACAATTTCACAATTACAGTTCACTTCCAAATTTTTTCTAGAAAGTTCCTTAAAATGAATGTCTCTTGCACAAGAAAATTAATGTCTCTAGTGGGATTGTTTAAACATATTTTTAAGAATTGTTTGCAAACGTTTAATTTTGTCACAATCGGGAATAATAAAGTCATAGCTTACTGGTAAATTTAGCGAGAAAGTAGTAGATAACTATGCATAAATTTTTAGGTTAGAATGAGCTCGACCATTGGTTATTAGTTGATCTTGTAATATATTCTCCTAGTCAGTCATGAAGCCTTTTCTGGTGTACATCTTCAGACACGATGTCTGCAGAAGCTCTGGTTCACTCCGACATGCTGAATTATTTCAGCGTAGAGCGATCCTGGATATATTCTTGTTATCCAGGACTAACTATAGAGAAACAAATGAAACAAGATGTTCATCAAACTGGTCTCTGCCTTTTTATACTAGAGGCCCAGTTTTCAGACTTCTGTGCATGTTTTTATCATGGCGTTTAGGTTCACAATCTTGTACATTCTTTATCATTTTTCAATTACAAAGTCTTTATTTTTTTAGCATAATTCTGCCATCTTTAATTAGCTAAAATATTTTTCTTTTAGCTTATCTTTTTACTTTTTGAATTCTTTTACTTTATCAGGATTAGTAATCTGCGTGTCTTTTGTTCTCTCCAATTTTAACTTTTATTTCTAATTATATAAAAAAAATACAAAAGAACAATTTAACTTTCATTGTACGTTTTTTTTTTAAAAAATAAATTATACTAAAAAAAAATCTAAATTTATTTTTATTTTTTTTAGCTTTTACCAAATGCCAATATATTTGTACCGTATATAAATAAATGGTACAATACTAAATGTCTAAATGATAAAGATGTACCAGATGATTGGAAGAATGCAGTAATAATTTTAAGATTTAAAAAAAGGTGATAAATAAGATATTAGAAATTACAGACCTATCAGTCTTTTATCAGTTTTATACAAAGTTTTTACCAAGATAATTACAACTCATCTACAGAGAACATTGGATTTCCACCAACCAAGAGAACAAGCTGGATTTAAAAGTGGTTTTAGTACAGTAGATCATATCCAGGTACTGAGAGAAGTTATAGAAAGAACAAATGAATATGAATTACCATTATGTTTTGGATTTGTAGATTATGAAAAGGCATTTGATTCTATAAACATTTCTTCAGTGATTAAAGCATTGGATCATCAAGGTATAGATCCAGGATATTGTCATATTTTAAAGAATATTTATAAAAATGCAACAGCAACAATTAGATTACATAATGATACTGAGAAAGTCAACATTGAGAAGGGTGTAAGACAAGGTGACTCCATATCTCCAAAACTTTTTACAGCAGTGCTGCAAGAAGTATTTTGTGGATTAAAATGGGAAACTAAAGGAGTGAAAGTAAATGGAGATTATTTAAGTCATTTAGATTTTGCAGATGATGTAGTTGTTTTTGCAAATAATGCTTCAGAGCTGCAGGAAATGTTGCAGAAGTTATCAGATGAAAATAGGACTAAAGATAAATGTTAAAAAGATTAAAGTAATGTTTAATCGATTTGCTCAAAATGTAAAAATAAAGATTGATTATGATGAATTAGAAGAAGTTAACAGTTACAAATACCTTGGTCAGATTATTAATACAGATGGAAACATAATGGAGGAAATTAATCATAGAATTAAACTTGGTTGGAGTGCTTTTGGTAGAAATAACTTGATACTAAAAGGAAATATGCCTATGTGTTTGAAAAGGAAGGTTTTTAACAAATGTGTTTTACCAGTTCTTACTTATGGATTTGAGAGTTGGGCATTTAATAGAAAAGCAATACAAAGACTTCAGACTACTCAGAGAAGTATGGAGAGATGCATGTTGGGAGTAACAAGAAGAGATCGAAAATGCAATGTATGGGTAAGAGAACAAACGGGTGTTACTGACCTCATTGAAAAAATTAAAAGATTGAAGTGGAGTTGGGCTGGATATATTGCTAGAAGAGATGATAGTAGATGGACAATTGAAATCTTAAACGGGATTCCAAGATATTGTAAAAGAACCAGAAAGAGACCACATCTGAGATGGATGAATGAAATAAGAAAGTGTGCAGGGGTGATGTGGAGAAGAGAAGCTAAAGATTAGAGAAGATGGATTGAACTTGGAGAGACCTTCATCCTGCAGTAGATTGATAATGGTTGATGATGATGATGATGATGAATAGCAAGGAAAGTAGTTTACTGTTTAAGACTTGAATGGGATCTTTAGCAACAGGGGATTAAACACATAAATGGAAAAACGTGGGTGTTTTGGTCTGTAAGTTGTGTAAGGAAGGCATAGAAAATATTAGGCAATCTGTTAAATGAATGTAAATACTTGAAAGCAGAAACGATACAAATAATAAAGTAGTGGAAGAATAAATATAAGGAAAGTGATTATACAGAAAGTGAGTTATTGGTTTTTATTGTGGGTTTGGGAAAAGGTAAGGGGGGAGTTAGATATAAAGGCTATGGAGTTGACAAAGAATATGTTGTGGAATTGGGATGGAGCAGGATATGGGAAAACTCAGGATGGGAATGGAAAGGGAAGATATAGTGGCTAACAGGTTTCTCTGGTCATTGTTGCTGAGAGATTCCTGACTCCGTATAAGAAGAAGTCACAGTGCATCACATCACACCATCATATCATAAAAGATTTGGATAAAGAATTTATATCAGTATATTTGTACAAAAGATGGGATGATTATGTTAGGAGGATTGTTGAGTGTTATAGTGATAAGGAATGGGATAAAAGAATAGATTTATTAATAAAGAATAGGAGTTAGAGAGATGGATAAATAGTATGGAGAGTAAAAAGAGTTTAAATATATATATATATATAAACAGAATATTAATATATATATATATAGAAATAAACAGAATATTAAGTGTGAGTTAATATATGATAATAGTAAAGAAAGTAGTTTATTGTTTAAGGCTCAAACAGTATTTTTAGCAACAAGAGAATATACATGTAAATGGAAAATTATGGGTGATTTAGTCTGTAAATTATGTAAGGAAGGAATAGAAAATATTAGGCATCTGTTAATTGAATGTAAATGCTTGAAAACAGAAAGGGCACATATAATAAAGTTATGGAAGAATAAATATGAAAAAAGTGATTATAAAGAAAGTGGATTATTGGTTTTTATACTGGGTTTGGGAAAAGATAAGGGGGATTTAGATATAATACTACAGAGTTGACAAATATTATGTTGTGGGAATGAAATGGAGTAGAATATGGGAATACTTAGACTGGAGAATGTAAAATGAAGTAGCTAACATGTTTCTCTGGGCATAATTGCTGGGAGATTTTTGACTTCATTTAAGAAGAAGCCACAATACATCACATCACATTATTCTTTTAACAGCTTGTGTCAGCATAAAGAAAAAGTGATTATGCAATGGGTTTTGGTTTTTAGTTTAAGATTATATATTATTGTCCGTCATCAGTCAATAGTAGACTGATAAGTTAAAAAGCTTTTTATGCATACAACTACATATATTATCTCAAGTTTTAACATGGCTATACTTTGGTAGCCTGATCTTATGTCTGTTAATGAGTTGCAACATAATATGTTGCACTAAAGAGACTTTACAAATACCTATTTATAATATTTATGTTTAAAAATGCTTTTATATTATACAGTACTTACAGTTATTCCACTGGTGGTGTAATTATTTGCTTTGATATAATTTGTTTGTGTTTACAACAGGATTTCCGATCAATCTGACTATGCCTGATATGTATTCCATTTTTAAAAGGCTTATGAAGGCTTGTAAATGTATATCATCCACAGCAATTTTCCTATAATATGCTAGACATTTATGTTTCTCTCAGTTTTGAAACATTTTGTATTGGTCACATGATCTTTAACAAAGTGATAATGCTGTGATAATTATATGTTGCATCTTAATATGTTGTCTACAATGTAAAACTTGTATTATTTTTATAATTATTCATATTTATATAATGTCAATAATTACAAAAATATTCATACTCATAAATTTGTTATTCTTCGTTTTTTTTTCTATTTTATTCACACAACATATTTTATTAGTCATTTTATTAAATATGTGTTCTGTGCATTTTATGTGTATATTAATAGAATGGTATGGTATTAGAGCCACGACATAACGTAGGGGAGATCGGAGGCCTTTTCACCCTTACCATAAATGTTTAAGTCGTGTACAAGATCCGTGTTATTTTGGTCAGATCCCAAGATTACAAAATTATCAGCGGATTGATATGAATGTGATCAGGAGAAGAAGGTCTAATACATGCTCCATTTTGCAGCACTAATATCAAAGTACCAATAGAATATTTTGTTGTATATGAGTTGTTTTAAACATATATATATATGAATTATTACTTGAGGATTTATTGTTATATATTATTTCATAAACACCATTTATACTATATATGTTATTTTTATCTTCATTTAAATATTTATTATTAAGTATATCTGTTATGTTTTATCCTTTGGTTTGTACAAATTAATCAGTGTACATACCAAATATATAGAGCTTTTATTAATAACTTAATTAATACTGCAATCTAAGAGAATAAAAAAATAATAAATACATAAAAAAAATAGATGATAAAAATAAGATTGATAAATATTGTATTAAAATTCAAAATATAAAATATTTAGAAATAAAAATAAATAATAAAACAATAGGAATTAAAGATTAATAAAATAGTAATAATAATATGAACAAAATACATTTTAAAATACTGGCTATAAAATGTTAGAAAAATAATTGTTATATTAAATAATAAATATTTAAATGAATATAAAAGTAATAAAGATAATAGAAATGGTTTTTATGAAATGTCGTTTAAAATACATTAAGCAGAACATTAAAAAAAAGCACTTACATTAAGGAAACAAAAAAATTCAATAAAGTCAAAAGTAAACACAAATATGGAAAAAAAAAACCACTTATTTATTCATATAAAGAAAATAAGATATACATTTAATGAAAATATATGTTGTACTAAGAGGAAATTAAAGTCTTAATAATATAAAATGATGACCATTGATAAAGACTACTTATAAACTAAAATATGCACAAGCCTTCTGGCATTCATTGATTACTCTGGTTGGCACAGGGTGGCACTACTGTATGGAGAGTTTTGCCTTGTTTATAAACAATTATGTGCTAGTATAAGAGATGGTGATCATGTGATGCTTAATGGTTTAAAAATATTACTACTACTATTATTAGTAATATGTATAGATATAAAATTAATCCTACATATAATATATATATATATATTAACAAACTACAATTTTAATTCAATACTATATTTTTGATTGCAATTAAGAAAAGACCAAAACCATTGAATAGCCCAAGATTGGTAAAGTTTAATGTTTTTCATTATTGATTTGATAAATTGAATTCTCTTTGAATGAATATTGCCTTTTTTATTTTGGGTTTCTAATCATTACATTCCATTTTAACTTTATAGTTAGCTAAAAAAGTAAAAGGTAGTTTCTGGAGGGTTGCATTAGATCATAAGATCTAGGTACAGTGCTCTCAGACCCAAGGCTCCACTCTGATGAAAACCACAAGATAGAAATTAGTCTGTGGATATTGGATGAATAGGCACTACGTAAAGAATTTATGTACAAACCTTTTTGCATCCATTGATTACCCTGGCTTCCACCGAATGGCACTACTGTATGGAGAGTTTTGCCTCTGTGAAAAATCAAATATAAAAGAATGATTGTATTTAGAATGCATAGACTGCATACTTATACTATTTGACTTTAATATAACGTATTGATACATTAAATAAGTATACCCTATGATTCATCGATATATGAAAATCTGCAGTAACATTTAATCCAATATATAACTTTTGTGTTTATGTATGATGCAATAAATATGTACTCATATAAATACGATTGAATATTTATTTCATGTATATATATAATAGTTACAAATCTATACAAGACAGTTTAAATCTATTGGCATATCTATATACTATTTGTAGATTATTTACAATAATTTTTGCTATACCATATACTTGATACTTTGGCTTAGTATGATGTTTAGAGGCAGTGAATTATTAACGTAAGGGCCTTGTTATCCTTCTAGTTTTAGTTAACACTTCCAGTTATGCCATGACAGCTTGCCTCATGGGTAAGGTATGATGTTACTTTCAGCTGCTCTATGATAGTTTGCCTTACATCTAGTTTACATTCTGTGAGCTTCCAATTCTAGAGTGAACTTGTCTCACTGCCTCATAGTGACAACATGCATACTGTTGTTCAGTTCAGTGAGTAATTTGTTACTGCCTGACTTTACTTCCAATTGGATTGCCTATTCCCCATCCATAATGAGAATGATTAAATTCACTGAGCGTTTGAGATAAGATGGAATCTGGACTAGTCCATTAATTGAAGGTAAGTTGAGATATAACATAACATTACTTTTCCTCTCTTTATAGATAATAGCTTTATATTATTAGTTCACTTGTTTATGTTAGATGAAACATAAAATGCAACCTTAAAGTATTCTTTAGATATGCATTTTAATTTAATAAACAAAATTAATAAAATAATAATTAAACAACAATTTTAGCTAATACATTGATTCACTATTATAATAAACTTGAATTAGAAATATTAATTTAGCTAAATAATTGATTTAGAATTTTATATAAAGTGTTGGCTTTTAGTTAAAATAATTTGAAACAAATATGTGCCATCATAACTATAAGCATACTTGAAGCCATAGAATGACTGAAAACAATTTGCTTAAAACACAGCAGCTCTCTTCAAATTGTAGTGCTACCCAGTGCAAGACATAGTAGTTAATGGATACTAGAAGATTTGTGCATCAAAATCCTTATCTATATCCCCAATTAGTTTCTAACTTGTAGTCTTCATCAGTGAGAAACTGGAAGTTTGCCATTAAACCCAAATATCTAGATGCAGTGCACTCAGAGATAAGGCTCATCACTGATGAAGGCCACAAACTAAAAATTAGTCTGGGGATATTGGATAAGTAGGCACTAAATAGGAATTTTGGTACACAAACCATCTGGTATCCATTGATTACTGTGGCTTGCTCTAGGTGGCACTACTGTTTGGAGAAAGTTGCTACTGTTTTAACAGATTATGTATGCATAAGAAATATTGGTCATGTGATGTTTTAGTGGTTAACAATTACTGACTTTATATTATCATCTGACTTAAAAGGTAGTTTGATTTAATACATCATAAACTATAAATATAACTGCAAATGCATTTTAAATGTGTATATAACAAAAAAATTAAGAGACAATTTAACTTAAAAGTGACTAAAATAAATTTGATTTTATGTAAAAATAAATAAATACTGTACATTGAATAAAAAATTTTACAGCTAAATTTAGACAAAATTTATATTAAGGCAATAATGCTTATTTTATATAAAGAAAAGAGGCTTATATTATTCTGTTTTTTTAGTACTTGCTTTAAAGAATACAATCCCATAAGGCAATCTAGTGTGATTATATATAATGCATGGAAACCACTAATCAACCTCGCTCTTAGAAAAAAGTGGAAAAATCAGAAGGAACCTCATAGATATGTATATGAAATTTCTATTGACTGTTGCCTTTGGAAAGATGGCTCAGTTGGTTAGAATCCTTTATCTTAAAATTTAATATTCAAGATCTAAGGGTCCAGGCTCAATTCCCATACTAGTACTATCACTGGACAGGCCAGCAACACCTGAAGAAGAGGGAAGAATAATACCTCCCCCTGTCCAGGCCAGCAATACCTGAAGAAGAGGGAAGAATAATACCTCTTGAAACATTGGGCATATACTAACCTGTGTACTATTACTAACAGTTGAATGTATTTTGAATATTTAAATAAGTTAAATTTTTCTAAAGACATTCAATACTCATATTAAATGATGAAAATAGTCCAACATATAAATACAATTAAGTAAGAATTTTATCATTTTACAACATTGAGCATTCCATTATTAGATTTTCAATTGGCTGGATGGTTGAACAGTTGGAGGGTGGAATGGGTTGAAGCCTGTCCTTTAAAGTATGAAGGTTGGCTATCTTAACATATATCTGAGCACTTATTGCATATATGTGTAGAGATGATAATCTGGACCAACTGATGATTGCTGGTTTAGCATGAAATACATATATTGGTGATTATTTATTTTTTCAACATACATGTGTTCAAGTGTATCAGTGTTATGAGATAGAGTGGAGAGTGGTGGGTCATGTGAAAGTCTATGCTCATATACTCTATATATTACATATATTGATACAGGTATATAATAAGGCTGTGTGTTTCAGTTATTATATAGCAGAGATTTCTGCCCATACCTTGTATATGTATTAAATGGATTATGTTCTGTACATGAGGGGTCAGACTGACTTTAGGTCTACATGCGTGTGAAGAGAATCGTGGCCTTAGGGTGGCCTTTGAGTGTCCCATCATCAGATTTTCAATTAGATGGACGGTTGGAGGGTGGAGTGGATTGAAGCCTGTCCATTAAAGTATGAAGATTGGCTATCTTAACATATATCTGAGAACTTATTGCATATATGTGTAGAAATAATAATCTGGACCAACTAATGACTGTTGGTTTAACATGAAATACATATATTGGTAATTATTTATCTTTTCGACATATATGTGTTCAAGTGTATAAACGTTATGAGATAGAGTGAAGAATGGTGGGTCATGTGAAAATCTGTGCTCATATACCCTATATATTACAGTATATGTAATAAATCATGATGTGAATATATATAATATTTAATATTATTATTTAAATAGTAAGTGCTGGTATAGTAAATGATACACACTTCAACTAAGTGGGAGTATTATCATTTACTGTAACATCATCTACTATATAAACAATTATATTGAATGTTATTGCTTTGTAAACCAAAGTCATTAAAGGGATTACCATCAATAATGTATGAATAAAGTGTACTAACTAAAAAAGAGTTGGTATTAACTGAAAGGATATACTTTTTTAGTTTTCCAAGATTTTTTAAAAAAAACCTAAGCATTTCATTCTGTTTCAACTGTTATTATTCTGATTAAATTGAATATAATTATAACTTACGTACTTGGAGTTTTATATGTAAATTACAAGGGACTTGAACGCACACTTTCAAAGCCCTGTCAGCCATTTGCTCTAGCCCAGACAATTGATACACACGACCATACAACATGTAAAAAAGATAAGTGATCTCCAATATACATATTTCATGCTGAACTAGCACTCATCAGTTGGTCCAGATCATCTCCCTCTCATATATATAATCAGTGCTCGGTTTATATTAAGATAGCAAATCTTCAAACTTTAATGAACAGTCTTCAATCTGATTGAAACCTGTCCATTAAAGTTTGAAGATTTGTTGAATTAATATAAACTGAATACTGATTATATATGTGTGTGGGAGATGATGATCTGGACCAATTGATGAGTTCTGGTTCAGCATGAAATACATTTATTGGAGATCGTTTATGTTTTTCACATGTGTGTGGTCATGTCTATCAGTTGCAAGAGATAGAGGAGTGGCTGGGGGGGGGAGGCTCGAAAGTTTGTGTTCAAGTCCTTTAATATCCTGATTAAACTAAATCTTCTAAGTGAACACATTTAGACTACTTGTCAGAGACTTTTTTTTTTTTTTTAATTCTGAGTTCAAAGTTAAGAAAATAATATAGTTTTCAATGTTAAAATACCTGATAGTTTTAAAATATAGCACTGATTGTATTTACTTAAAGGTAGAGTTAATGAACCCATGTGAGTCTAAATGTTGCTTTTTTATTTACAGTCATGACATATGAAGGTAATTTATGACCTTTGTTTTTTACAGGCTTTGGAATTGTCAGCCAATGCAATGATTAATAACCAAAAACAGAGAATGCTAAAAAATCTCCAAATGAAAGACATATGCTGCCCTCTGGTGATCTTTTATTTAATTCTTTATCTCAAAACATTTATTAAACTAATTAATACCTGTGTTAACTCTTTATGAAATTGGTATAAATATGGGTGTTACATTACAAATATGAATAATGAAAAATTACAATATTAGATGAGTTATGGAACTAACATTATTGAGTTAAAACAGGGTTAGGTATTTAGTGGTTAAGTTTTTTGTTAACTTTATTGGAGAGTCTGATATTTAATTCTTTACAACTATAAGTCACTTTCAAGAGAAGGAAGATTACATGAATTGAAGACTTATTTAACATTGAATGAGAGATATATGTTAGAAACAACATGAAGAGATCAAAAATAAAATCCACAATAAGAGAACAAACCGATATGACTGACATTTTTGAAAAAAGGGATTGAAGTGAAGTTGGGCTGACAGGTTGCTAGAGGATATGATAATAGATGGACAGTTGAAATCTTAGATGGGTTTGTAAGAGATTGTAAAAGACCTAGAAAGATACCATGTATAAGATGGTTGAATAAAATAAGGATGCTGGGGTAACGTGGAGAACAGAGACTAAAGATTGGAGTTGCATTGAACTTGGAGAGAACTTCATCCCACAGTCAATCTACAAAGATTGAAAATGATGTTGATGAGATATTATAAGACTTCAAGAATTTTGATTTAAAAAATGGAGATGTTCTTTACTGTAAAGGCACAAAAGTGAAATGACATTCATTATAAACAAAGTTGGAAGAACAATATTGCATTGTTAGAAAATCAGGCAGAGTGGCAAGATTAATTGCAAATAATTCAGATTAATGTTTTATTGTGATTACAAAAAAAAAGAAAAATAAATAAATAGACATATAGAAGCTTTTGATCTGACAAATAACAAGTGGAATGAAATGTTAGTGCTATATTAAAAAATCAATTAGAAAGTATGAATGTAAATTTGCTTATGAATACAGAAATAAGAGGTTTCGAACATGTGTAATTTTTTGAAAAAATAACAACTGCACATATATTTGTATGTTTGTCTGAGTAATTTAATTATAATTAAATGTTGAATTATTTCCATCATCTGATATTAACTGAATTCAAACTTTATTTACATTTTTCAAATATCTTTAATAGTTATAAATATCACACAGGTTAAAATGTAACACAGTGTTTTCAGGGATATTATTTTCCTCTCCTCTTCACCTTTTGCTTCTAACCAGTGTCAGTACTAGCATGGGAATCAAACCAGGAATCATTAGATTCATGAATATTGAATTTAAGGTGCCACTCTAATTGACTAGGCTAGTCTGTCAAAGGAAATAGTAAATTTATTCCTCCTGCTTTTTCACTTTTTTCTTAAAGGCAATGTTAATGAATGGTTTCCAAATATTATTAATTATCAAACTAGGTTGTCTTATAGAATTATTTGCCACTGCCTTGTGATCAGTTTATTTAAATGTTTTCCTTTGTGCTTTTTTCTCTCCAACTAATATTTTTGTCTTTTTCCAATCAAACATATGCTCATTGGTGTGTACATATTGCTAAATTCAATAACATTTGTTTTTTTTTCTAATAATAATTTTGTATTTTTTAATCACTTTTAGTGAAGTGACTGGTTTTGCCAATATATGATCTTCCACATTTGTTTTTTTTTCTAATGATAATTTTGTGTTTTTTTAATCACTTTTAGTGAAGTGATTGGTTTCGCCAATATATGATATTCCACATTCACAACCACATTCCCATTTTAAAGTGTTGTAGTTTTTGTTTTTCAGCATTTCAAGTTTAGATTTTGTAGAGATTAAGATTTTTCATAGAGTAGCTGCTCTGATGTTATTTTGATTATAGATTTTTTTAATTTTTTGCTATCCTTTACACATATAGATACATTAATTAATAAATAAATAGATACACTAATTATTTTTCTTTTAATGTTTCCTTTTAGTTTCTATTTGATAGAAAACTGTTCTTCGTGAAAGTTTATTCTATGTAGGTCTCTTTTCAAAATCATTGGTTTTTGAACAATTAGAAGATCATAGAAGGTATGGGTACACATTCAATATGATGATGTTTAATACTCTATTATAAAGAAATGTTGTTGCATTGGATAAGTGAAATGAAAAAAAAATAATAATTTTTTTAAAAAACCATTTAAAAAAATATGGTAAAGACATTCTAATGATATATAATATTTATGCTTTCATTGGAAGGTTGTAGTAGAAACTAAAATATTTAAAAGATGTAAATTAGGCAAGGTGTTTAAATCTTTTTTAAAAAAACATTTACTGTAAAACAAAAATATGAAATCAGCCTCAAAAAATTGTCACATAAATAGATTAAAAATTAACATATAACAGTCGGGGAGAATATGAGTCTTATCATATCTTCACTACAAGGGCGCCATCTAGGCATTTGAACCTAGAAAATGTATAGAGTAGGCAGATACATGCTGTTAAGATCCCACTTTATTTTATATTTAGACCATTAGCCCAAGTCACTAGCTCAGTGGAGATGCAGAGATAATAATATTCCTATTTAAAATATAACTTTGTTTAATTTGTATCTTAAATATCAAAAAAATAAAAGCCACTGCCAGTAATTAACACACAAACAACATTTATTTACACACATATATAATCATTTTAAAATTTGAGGAATAACTATTATTTTAGACTTTAATATTCTTTTAATTTAAATTATTTTAAGATTTTAAATCATCCACACCGATTAATTTTATATTTATTTTAAGATTGTCGAGTATGAAAAAACTATATAGATTGTATTTGAAAAGAAAATATTCTATCCCTTATTTAACCTTAGGCCAAAAGTTCACAGTCAAACCGGCATCAATCCATCTGATACATTGATGTATTCAATGTAGCATGAAAATATGACAGCTCTAAATACTATACTGTCAGGAATGTACATCTGAGCAGTATGATTAGAGAAGATATTGACTCTCAACCAAACAGGAATGTTACATCTGTTGGCAAGAAGAACAATAAAAATAAAAACTCCATAGGAAGGGACTGTGTTTTGTCTTACTATCTCTTCCATAGGCAACAAGGGGGTATGCAGCATATAAATTGATCCTGCCCATAGTGGATCTCATACTACATCTACTAATCTATAGCCATTCATGCCCGACTTAAATTTAAAATTTTTATAAATTCGCACAAAAACATAAATGATCAAAATATAAAGTCATTGATGTAATTGCAAAGGGAATTCACTAGAAACCCAATGGCATTTATCATAAGATGCCACATTGACACCAATAACTAAAAAGACATCCGAATAAATACATTTTAGATATTCAACGTAAGATATCATTATTTACTGAATGTCTATATATTTTAATCATATATGAAAACAAAAACATAATTAAACGTGAACGAATCTATGCAAGCGTCTATGCCCAACTTAAATTTAATGCACTTAATAATTTCTACAATAAATGTTAATAAAAATATAAAAAAAATGGAAATGATTTTTAGCAAACTTAAATGTAAAAAAAAAACAATAATTGATTTGGAAAAGTCAGATTATAGTTCATTTTACAAAAATTAGATTTAGCTTATTTATTAAACTTGTCAAATCTTGACGAAAGTTCTTAATTACTTTTAAATTTTAAAATTGTTCAGTTCAATAGCTTACAGTAGAAGAGTCACGTTTCTTGGTGTCAATTCCCGCGATGTCCTCTTTGAAAGAGCGGTCTGATGTTCTGGAGGTGGCCTTAGCTGGTTCCATTACGGTATCACAGTCATTTCATTTTTTTAAAATAGAGAGAGAGGGTGATACGTGCATCCTATCACACCTCTTAAAAACAATCAAGCTGGAACTGTCTGGCACTGTCCTTAATTTCAATATTTTTCCTTTTATAATCATCCTCTGGATTCAAAGAACAAAATGTCACGAATCCATCATTTTCATTAGGGTCCGAGCTGAGGCTTGGTGCTTCCATTGGTCAAGCTAATTCTTTTTATTCTCTTATCTATATCTTATCCTCTGACTTTTTAATTATATAAGAGCCCCAAGGGCTAGTTTGCTTTTCAATTAATTTATAAAACAATCATTTCCATTTACAAAAATATTTTATCTTTTTCTTATTTTTTTCTAAAAAAGTACGTTCAAATACCTTTTTTTATTTATTAAAAAAAAGAAATACTTTTAAAGTTTTGCATCTGTGTGAATGTATATATATATATTGAACAACTCTAATTTTTTTAGCTTTTAGTTTTTAATAAATTTATTTTTATTTGCGAACTTAAAGTTTTTATTTTTAATTAATGTAACGGCATATTTATATACCGTTACAATATGATGTACTTTGATGACTTTGGGCTTTACATATTAATGTATAATCATAATATTGACAAATTCTCCATACAGTAGCGTCACACAGTGCAAACCATAGTAATCAGTGGATGCAAGATTTATGCATAAAATTCTTATCTAGTGCCTTCTCATTCAATATGCCCAAATTAGTTTCTAGATAGGAATTTTATGCACAAACTTTCTTTCATCCATTAATTACTATGGTTTGCACTGGGTGGCACTACTGCTTGGAGAGTTTAAATATATATAGAAATAAACAGAATATTAGGTGTGAGTTAATATATGATAATAGTAAGGAAAGTAGTTTATTATTTAAGGCTCGAACGGGATCTTTAGCTACAAGAGAATATACATGTAAATGAAAATATATGGGTGATTTATTTTGTAAATTATATAAGGAAGGAATAGAAAATATTAGGCATCTGTTAATTGAGTGTAAATGCTTGAAAACAGAAAGGGCACATATAATGAAGTTATGGGAAAATAAATATGAAAAAAGTGATTATACAGAAAGTAGATTATTGGTTTTTATGCTGGGTTTGGAAAAAAATAAGGGGGATTTAGATATAAAGGCTGTAGAGTTGACAAAGATTGTGTTGTGGAAATGGGATGGAGCAGAATATGGAAAAAATTAGACTGGGGAATGTAAAATTAAGTAGCTAACAAGTTTTTCTTGGTATAATTGCTGAGAGATTCTTGACTTCGTTTAAGGAGTAGCTACAGTACATCACATCACATCACATCACTGTTTTAACAGTTCTGCTAAGCATAGGAAATGGTGAACATATAATGTGTAGTCATCACAAAATTTATCTTTAAAATTTTTTCAGCCTTTTATTTTTAAATGTTATAATAATGACCACTTTCATTTGCATATATACACAGTATGTGTATGTATCCATACAATTATAATTTCATTATGTTTATTTAAAAGTTAGTTTCCGATATGTTTTATCTACGCTTAGTCAAGCTATATATTTAATGGAATATAAAATATTGGATTGATAAATAATGCTAAAGTATTCTATATTTGTCAACATCTGAAATTATAAATATATTTTTTTTTAAATCTTAAAATAATGCGCGACACTTATCTATAAAATACAAGTATAATGGAATTGTTTTGCTTGCGTTTAATGTTTTTAAAATGGATATATTGAGAAGTATACTGGAGATATCTGAGAGTAGTAGTGTTTATTTTTATAATGATCTATTTCTGGCCACCAGTGGATAGCTTTATAAAGACTCATAGTATGTCAGTTAATATAATATGATTTAGAATTTGACTCTGAAATGGGTAAATCTAGGAAAAAATTTTAAGTCACAAATAAATTTTCCCCAAGATACTTGTTCGTAGCCAATGCGGCTAATCGTCTAGTTATAGGAGCTAGAGTCCCCTGATTAATCTGGGGTCGTCAGATGAGTATTGATGCTTGATGATGCTACTACGTCACTGGTAAGAAGATATCACACTCCTAAAAGTAATGAGTTCATGGTTTGCACATATATTTTTACTGGATAGATTATTGTCTAGTACATGCGTTATAATTTTAAATATTTCAAGTTTTACATAAAATTCGTTTTAAATATTTAATACCTTTTAATAATAGATAGTATTGAGATTTATTGTTTTCTTTTTGTAACATATTAATAAATTTATAACGTAACATCCACTGTTTATCCACATGGCTAACTTTTAATTTATTAGAAAATGGCAATATATATATTTAAAAAATAAGTTTGTTTATAGAAATCAATACTATCGAGTTTTTTTCCTTATATGAAAAAAATATCCTGTCACCATTTTAGATAGACGGCCTTTAATTCTTTCACTTTAATGTTTTTAATCTAAATATACATCAACTTACAATACCTGCCAGTTTTTTTTTTTTTAGTTGACGTTTGACACCTGTCAACGTTATTGCTGTTGAATGTAATTTTAAAAAAATATATTAAATTGATTCACACCTTTTCAAATTAAATATATTTAAAGTCGAATGTCATTACACATTAAATAAAATCAGTAAAACTCTGAATTTTACTATTCAAAATAAAACATCTGGGTACTAAAAGAATAATATAATCGCGCCATAATTATGTACGCCATCTTTCTCAATAGTATCTTCATTTTTATGTGTAGGTTCATCGTACAATTATTATAAGGTAGAACAGTCTAATAATCCTGCTAAATTATACCAGCAGTAAACATTGTTTCTTTCCTAATTGTATTCGTCTTTGACGGAAATCACAAGATAAATTATAGTAATGAATAATAGCATTGATAATTAATGAAACCTATTAACAATATATATTCAAACCTAAAAGTTAAGTTATTAGATTCTGGACAGATCAATAGTTCATCGGTAAAATTTTAATATTGCTAATCTTAATGGCTTAGTTTTATAATTCATTAGTAGTAGAACAACTGCAAAGTTGAAAATCAGAGATCAAATTTATACAACTTACTTCATAAATAAACTGATGAACATATAAACTGAATAATTAATTCTATTCTGATAAATAACTATAATTAATTTCCCCCAATCTTTCTTTAGAAAATCCACTTTGGATGATTAAAAATCTATTTATTATTATTAATGTTATTTTAGGAGGAAAGATTTAAATTGGTATGTTGAATTTAAATTTACATTATTTGCATAATCATGTAAACTATCTAAACTTTAAAATCTTTGATTATTTTTTCATTTATTATTAGTAATACAGTATGTTATAACTTTATGTTTTTATTGCATTGCCAAATCCATTATGATATATGTTCTTTATTACTTTTTACAACCCACTATGGACAGTTTCGATTGCCCCAGCAATCTTCTGACAATATAAGTAGAAACCGTCAATAGTGGATTGTAAGATTTGAAAATATAAGTAAAAGTTCTGAAGAAAAATGTTAGGCAATCGATACTGTCAATAGTGGGTTGTAAAAAGCAGGGTAAAATGTAATAAAGAACATAAATGATATTAATAGTATGTTCATAACAATTCAGAAAAAAAATTGCAATTTATAGCTCAATCTTATGGGGTTTGAACTCAGACTTTCACATGACCCACTATCCTCAGTGCCATCTTATATTGCTGACTCACCTGATCACACACATGTTGAAACGATAAATAATCACCAATACACATATTTCGTGCTAAACCAGCACTCATCAGTTGATCCAGATTAGCATCTCCACACATATGCACAATCAGTGCTTAGCTTTATATTAAAATAGCCAATCCTCGTACTTTAATGGACAGGCTGTATAAATAGATTATTCTCCTGTACATGAGGGATCAGAATGACTAAATACTTCAACATGGGTAGGATGACAACCTTGGCACTAACATGGGTTTTGAATGTTCTATCATCAGATTTTCAATGAAATGGAAGGCTGAAGAGTTGTGGGTTGGAGTAATTTGAAGTCTGTCCATTAAAGTATGAGGATTGACTATCTTAATATAAAGCTGAGCACTGATTGTATATATGTATGGAGATGGTAATCTGGACCAACTGATGAGTGCTGGTTTAGCATGAAATATGTATGTTGGTGATTATTTATCTTTTCAACATGTGTGTGATCAGGTGGGTCAGCAGTATAAGATGACTCTGAAAGTAGCGGGTTGTGTGAAAGTCTGAGTTCGAACCCCACATATATTACATATATAAATGACGGTTTAAGCCTGTATACTGTATTAGTTCAATCTTATATAAATTAAGCCTTGTTTTCACAATTTTTTGTACCTAAATAAAAAGCAAATATTTTTTTCTGTGTTGTAAACTCTTGTAGATAAAAGATAAACAATGATTAAGTAACCCATTGCAGGATAAAGACATCTCCATTATTTCTTCAGATAAGAAAGCATTGCTTCCTGGGGGAAAAGTAGATATTTATTTAAAACAAAAGCAAACTCTCCATAGAGTAGTACCACCCAGTGCAAATCTTAGTAATCAATGGATGCAAAAAGGTTTGTTCATAAAATCCATCTCTAGTGCCTACTTATCCAATATTTCTAGCTTTGTGGTTTTCATCAGTGAGTAGCCTTGGATCTGATAGCACTACATCTAGATCTTAGGATCTAATGCTACCCTCCAGAAGCCATCTTTTACTTATTTACTTAATTATAAAGCTATGAGCCAAGATGAAAACAACAATGTTTTCAATCCAAGCTCAATTATTTGTATAGTCATATAGATATGAACTCAGTTTGGTATCTATACATTTTGAATTGAAAACATTATTGTGTTTTCATGTTGGTCTTTTAGCTTTATAGTTAACTAAATAGATATAAAAAAAAGTCGTTGGAGGGTTACATTAAATAACTAAGATTTAGGTGCAGTGCTATCAGATCCAAGGCTCTCACTGATGAAAGCCACAAGCTAGACACTAGTTTGGGGATATTAGATAAGTAGGCACTAAATAGGGATTTTAAACACAAATTATCAGGGATTTTAAGTGCAAATTTTCTTGCATCCAATGATTACTAAGGCTTGCACTAGGTGACACTACTGTATTGAGCATTTGCTAAATTACTTAGAAAAAGTTCAAGGGAAGTAGGAAGACATGCATTGGATGCAGATGTATGGACAGCAAGAGAGGCAATTCAAGGAGAAATGGGATGGTCAAGTTTTCATATGTGAGATGCAAAAAGTAAAATGAAAATGTTTGGTAGATTGCAGTTTATGGATAATAAAAGAATAGCTAAAATAGTATTTAATTGGGTTATGAGTAAAGGGCAGGTAACAAGATGGGTGAGAAAGGTAATCCGGTATGCAAAAGATTTGGATAAAGAATTTATATCAGTATATTTGTACAAAAGATGGAATGATTGTATTAAGAGAATTTTTGAGTGTTGTAGTAGTAAGGAATGGGATAAAAGAATAGATTTATTAATAAAGAATAGGGAGTTAGAGAGATGGAGAAATAGTATGGAGAGTAAAAAGAGTTTATATATATATAAATTATTAATCAATGTCTGTATTCCAATTATATATATATATATATATATAAATAAACAGATTATTAGGTGTGAGTTAATATATGATAATAGTAAGGAAAGTAGTTTATTGCAAGAGAATATACATGTAAATGGGGAAAAATGGGTGATTTATTTTGTAAATTATGTAAAGAAGGAATAGAAAATATTAGGCATTTATTAATTGTATGTAAATGCTTGAAAACAGAAAGGGTACATATAATGAAATTATGGAAAAATAAATATGAAAAAAGTGATTATGCAGAAAGTGAATTATTGGTTTTTATGCTGGGTTTGGGAAAAGATAAAGGGGATTTAGATATAAAGGTTACAGAGTTGACAAAGATTATGTTGTGGAAATGGTATGGAGCAGAATATGGGAAAATTTAGAGTGGGGAATGGAAAATAAAGTGGCTAACAGGTTTATCTGGGCATAATTGCTGAGATATTCTTGACTTCGTTTAAGGAGAAGCCACAATACATCACATCACATTACTGTTTTAAAGCTTGTGTATGCATAGAACATGGTGATCATATGATGGTTAGTAGATATTTATTTATTGTCTAGCTTGTCCTTGGTGAATAATGATATCTTCTTTGAAAGGCTGTTAGAAATACTTTCATCCTGTAATGGATTATAAAAAAATCACAAATGCTTGTTTTTTTAGTTATATGCATTTACCAACCAAGAAAATATTTCTAAGTTTAGTCAACTTGGATTTGAACCCCAGATCATGAATATGGCAGATAAAAGTATTACCATTACACAGTAATGACCTTGATAAGCATTTATCCATCCTATAGTTTTATTTATCATAGAGATAGCTATTTTTTATTCTTGGAGCTGAAAATCATCTCAGAAAAGAATTTTGGGAAAGAAGATTGCTATATACTAAGTACTTCAGAAAAACATTATGACAATTGCTACTGTGACCGTGTAATTGGTTAGGATCCAGTCTTTACCTTCAAATGGGCTGAAAATAATCATTCATATTTTCAAGTTTAGGGTAGAGAATGATATTCCATAAATCCACATTTTTTTAAAAGAATGTGAATAGTTATCTATACATTTAAATTTATTTTACTAGCGAGCATTTATAAACCTGACATTCAGATTATTATCCAAAAAATTGATAGTCTTAATTAGAACTTTCAATGAGCATTATCCAGTTATGAAAAGCTTATATTTTCTTTGTAGAGAATAATATATTATTTCAATTTATTTGTTTAATCAAAATATTACATTCAAGATATGGGTATTAGCATCAAATTCACCCAGAAGAAATATTTGTGTAGTTCAATCATATTTTCTTGCTTTCTACAAGAAGACGTAAAACATGGAATCATTTTTCTTGGGAATGAAATTAAAAGTAAATACATTATTATATTTATTATGATATTCAATGCATTGATGAGCTACTTAGGAAAGTAAATATGTGTTACATAATTGCTAATTTCTAAAAAAAAGGCACCCCCCCAAAAAAAAAAAAGCAATGAAACATAGCTTGTACCATTATATAGTATTCCTATATAAAGATATCCATTGAAAAGGTTTATAGCATCATTAAGAAATAAAACAGTGATGTGATGTACTGTGACTTCTCCTTAAACGGAGTCAGGAATCTCTCAGCAACTATGCTCAGAGAAACCTGTTAGCCACGTTACCTTCCCTTTTTATTTCCCCATCCTAAGTTTTCCCATGATTTGCTCCATCCCATTTCCACAGCCTAATCTTTGTCAACTCCACAGCCTTCATATCTAAATCCCCCTTATCTTTTCCCAAACCCAGCATAAAAACCAATAATCCACTTTCTGTATAATCACTTTGTTTATATTTATTCTTCCACAACTTCAAGCATTTACATTCAATTAACGGATGCCTAATATTTTCTATGCCATCCTTACACAATTTTTAGACTAAATCACCCATATTTTTCCATTTATGTGTATATGCTACTGTTGCTAAAGATCCTGTTCGAGCCGTAAACAATAAACTACTTTCCTTGCTATTATCATACATTAACTCGCACCCAATGTTCTGATTACTTATATATATAAACTCTTTTTACTCTCCATAATAGTTCTCCAACTCCCTATTTTTTATTAATGCATCTATTCTTTTATCCCATTCCTTACCACTATAACATTCAACAATCCTCCTAACATAATCACCCCACCTTTTGTACAAGTATACCGATATAAATTCTTTATCCAAATCTTTCTACATACCACATAACCTCTCTCACCCATCTTGTTGCCTGCCCTTTACTCATAACCCAATTAAATACTATTTTGGCTATTCTTTTATTATTCATAAACTGCAACCTACCAAACATTTTTATTTTGCTTTTTGCATGTCTCATATAAAAACTTGACCATCCCATTTTTTCTTGAATTGCCTCCTTTGCTGTCCACACATCTGCATCTAATGCATGTCTTCCTACTTCCGTTTGTACTTTTTCTAAATAATCTAATACCTATTTATTAACACATAACACATCATTACCATATGTTAATCCTGCTACTGCAACTCCCTTTCATACAATTCTAGCTATATCATATTTATTATATGAAAACACTGTTAAATTTCTTTATCAATCCCTTTCTTTTCTTTGCTTCATTTATCAATTTTTCTCCTATTCAACCAAATAACTATATCTATTCACAACACTTAACTTTATATCCCCCAATAAAAATTCTATGTCTTCCTTTCCCCCAGTATTAACCATCATTATATTTGATTTTTCTTCACTAAATTTAATCCCCATCTCTTTACCCACCTTGCGCATGTCCTCAGCACAACTTCCATATCTTCTCTTTTTTCTGCACACAAAAAGATATTTGCAAAAAAAAGATGTGACAAAGTATATACTCCTTGCCACCTATTAACAGTATCTCTATCCCTCTTCTGAGTCTTTCTATTGCTCTCTCCATTTCACTCAAGTACAACAAAAACAAAATAGGTAACATAGGATATCCTTGCCTTAGTCCTATCCCATTTTTAACTTTAACTGATTCTATATCCCCTAATTGATATGTATAATGATTATTTTCATATAATTTCTTAATAATATCCACTAAAGCTTCTTCCATTCCCAAATTTGCTAAACTTACCCATAATCTATTTCTATTTATTTTATCATATGCCTTCTCTATATCTATATAATTCATATATATCTGACTACCTGAATTCCTACTCATATCCATAAGTTGGGTAACTACAAATAAACTATCTCCTATATGCATATCTGATCTAAAACCCCTTGCATTTCCCCCACTATATTATTCCCTTCCATCCATTTTGCAACTCTTCTAGCCACCATATATGAGAAAACTTTATATAAAACTGATGTTATCACTATTGGTCTATAATTGTTTAACTTTCTATGATGCTTACCCTTTCCTTTAAATAATAATCTTACTCTTGTATTAATCCAACTACCCGGAAAAACTCCCTTCTGTGCCATCTTATTAAAACATGATAATAACTTTGCTTTTGCTCTATGCCCTAAATTCATTACCATCTCTGCTGCCTATCCATCTAAACCTCTTGTCTTTCCACTTTTCAATTTCTTCCCTGCCTCATTGAATTCATTTCTATAAACCTAATATTCCCATTATTATATGCTTTTATGTTTTCTATCACTATGTCCTTCACATTCAACATCTTTTCTATATCCATTGCATATCTATTTTAAGATTCTCTCTAAGTATTCTCTAGAGCTATACTCTATTCCATCATCATCTAATAATATTATGTCTCTCTCCCCTACATTTCTCCTTTTAATGTAATTCTAAATTTTTTTACTCCCATCTCTTCCACTTTTATTAATATCCTCCAACAATTTACTATTTAATTTCATTTTCTCTCTATAATTATCTTCCATCTCTTCCACTTTTATTAATATCCTCCAACAATTTACTATTCAATTTCATTTTCTTTCTATAATTATCTATTTTAGCCGACTTCTTCTTTCTAAGTACTTTTCTCATTTAGCATTAATATCTTTTTCACTTTCTTTGTTTTTAATAGTGCTCTTATATTTTTTCATCCTTTTTTCTCTTTTTTACACTTTTACTAACTCTTATTTTTTTATTACTTTTATTCTTCTGAATATTCTCAACTAAAACCCTATCACACCAATCCTTATACTCATCTCCAGCCAACTCTTCTATTATCAACTTGTATTTTATACTCTTCCAACTTATTGTTATCATTCACTTTCCATCCACATCTTTCACTATTGTTTCTTCTTTTATTTCTATTCTCTATCACATTACTACCATTTCTATTACAGTGAAGTTATGATCACTATTACATATTCTCTCTTCATTATCAAACACCTTAATTTTCCATATTTTATTCATTCCCTCTTTCTCTACCAATATATAATCTCTTGTGTGAAATATATTATTTCTAGATTATGTATATTGTCCCTCATAAATATTTAATAAATTTGCAATGCTCAAATTCACTCTCTGACAAAACTTCTTCAAAAGCTATTCATTCTTATTATCTACATCATCAATTTCTTCAATATGTCCATTCATATCCCCTATAAACATTATTCTCTTCCCCTTTTCTTCAAAACTCTGTATATCCTTAACTAGTCATTCATATTTGCTACTGTTCCACTCCATTATAGTTTGACTATCTCCAGTGGCTATATAAAATATAGCTACCAACCATTCTTGTCTACCCAACCTTATTTCAAAACACAAATGTTTTTGACATTTAACAGTATTTAAATATTTTTTCAATATAACTCCTATACCACCACTCCTTTTTTCTTTTCTATTTATACCCTGCCTTACCAAATCTTCCAGAATAGGCTCTTCTTCTTCTCTTAGATGTGTGTTTACACTACTGCTAATACCTCAAGATTTTCATTTTCAATTGCTTTGTTTAATTCCAACCTCTTTTCTAGTCTCCTACCACCTTGCATATTCAAATACCCAATTTAACAATTTCTTCTTTCCTAACTATTCTTTTATAAATTCTTTTGATTCTTTCTTCTCCATTATGTTTATAAATAACTTTCTTACCATTAATTTTACTGACCCATTCCTTCTCCACATCTACACTTATATTTAAATCTTTTGCTTATTTCTTATATCCCATCCATTCTTATTCTTTTTGATAATACTGCAATTTGCCCCCCACCCCACCCCCTCTTATAAGTTTCCCTAATTATATTCTTTATAAATCAGATTCCCTAAAACTTAATTTTCTTGTTTTCCTAAGTGCAATCCATCTTTACTATATAACTCCCTCTTTGCAATAAACCAATCTCATACATCCACAAACATAACATTATTTCTCTCACACAATTTTTTCATTCTTTCATTTATAGAACATGCCCTATCTAACAAATGCCTCTTGTCAAATCTTGGTAATAATCCAACTACCCCTACTCTTCATTTAATATTACTCAAATTCCTAATCAATTCTACATATTCATCTGTTACTCTCTCTGATGGTTCTGACAAATTATTAGTCCTTACCATAACATACACACCTCTACTACTTTGCTTTTTTACTTTATCTGTCACATTCCTAATTCTAGCTCAAGGCAAACATACTCTTACATACCTGCTTCTATTTTCCCTTTGCATTTATATCCCCACATTCTCTAATTAGTGAATCTCCTATCAATACTGTCTCATAGTCTACTTTCTCTACTCCATCTGTAACATTTTCTACCACCTTCTGGACCTTCTTCTCTACTTCTTCCTTATCATTCCTATTCAATAATTCCTTTATCTGCTCACACTTCATCTCTAGCAATTTTAATTTTGCTTCTACATTCTTCACTTCATCCTCTATCTTACTTATTCTTTGGCTAACCAACTCCATTGCACTACTACTTTCTCCACCCATATCTCCTGACACTCCACTAAAACCATACTCTGTCCTATTTTCCTTAACTACATTTTGCTTCCTTCCCCCGACTTTCTTTTTAGACTACCTACACTTAGAAACCACTTCATCACCTCTTTTATCATATTTTCACACTGTCCACATAACCCTAAACCTGTTATATCCTTCCTAGTCTTATTAAAACATTTCAAGTGGTGAACCTCATCACACACGGTTACACTCTACCAGAGCATGCTAGTTTCTTTCTGCCGATTATATATGTATTGTGGAAAACAAATGCAATCCATATTCCTTATTTTCCCAAGTCATCTATTTTATATTTGACTTTATAATGCCTTTCCTATTCTTCAAACCCCCTTCAAGGCATGGAAAGATAAAAACTTTACTTTCTTTCAAAACTGATCAAACTATAACCACAGGTTTTCCGACCTTAGGCCTCCAAAATGTTATCTTTTTTCTCAAAATAAATGACTGTTCTTAAATTAAAAAAAACCTTTAGTAGAAAACTTACTAAAAACCAATTAATATTACATAAAACTTTGTTATAAATATCCTTACACTAACACACATTCAACAAAATAACTTTTTTGTAAAAAAAACTTCTATATATAAAATGGTGAACAAAAAACTTTCAAACAATTAAACAAAACAATTTACAATCTTTCAAATAACTCATTCTCTTGACCACATTTTATACTTTCATACACAATAATTGGTCTTTATCTCGATGCTCTCAGATGATCAGTCGTATATGCATGAAACAAATAGCATAAAAATATTATTTGATCACAAAATAAAAAAATACTTGATGTATGTGATGTGATGTACTGTGGCTTCTCCTTAAATGAAGTCAAGAATATCTCAGCAATTATGTCATTTAGTGCAAGCTATAGTAATCTCAATGGATAAACCTTGCATCCATCAATTACTAACGTTTACACTGGGTGGCACTACTGTATGAAGAAATTGTTATTGTTTTAACAGTTTATGCAAGCATAAGAATTGGTGATCATATGAACTTTAAAAATTGTTACAAATACTTGGTTTTTTTATTAAAAATAAATAACTTATTATCAATTTAATATAATCTGGAAATAATTCAAATTTATTTTTTTATCTCTAGATAAGAGATATTAAGAACTCTTCAAATTAAAAAAAAAATCTCACACTATGTTTTTTATCTCTAGATAAGAGATATTAAGAGCTCTTCAAATTAAAAAAAAACTCACTTCTAAAAATGTAAAATATTTAAAAAAATACAAAATTTCTTTGTTCTTTTTCTTATTATAAACATCAGTAGATCTCATTTTAAATTAATGTGTGTGTGATTTTCAAAAATCAAGGATTGGCAAACTCTCATTCATGAAGATTGAGTACTATTTGCTCATTTGTAGTTCTATATTACCAGATTATTCTGTTCTTTGTGTAGAGAATTTAACATATAGATATAAATACATAAATATTTCATGTTTAATATATTTATTTGCTCTCTGTAATTTTATTTAGACACACATGCACATCTATAATATAAATGAAATTAGTAAAACTTAATACATACTGAAGCAGTCAATCTTAGCCCAAGATTGAGCTTCACAGTTTCATCTACTAACTTGTGTTCAAACCCTATATTCCATCCTGCTTCTTTAGTTGTGTATATATATTTTATTTTATTTTAAACAGAGGGCATTACTGGATATTTGTAATTGTATAATGGTTTGTATATTTTCTATAATTATTTCAGTTAGTGTTAACAGTAACTTTCTTTTCATATATTTTATGTATATATTTGAGATGCGTGCCTAAAAGTTATAAAATTTTAACTTTTCAATATTTTTTAATTATTATTAATTCTTTTTTATTAAAGTACACCTTTACTCCGCTTAGCGATGGCAACTCATCGTTAAGCAAGAATATTGTATACAGAATATGTATTTATAACGGGTGTCTATGGAAAAAAAATTGGTCGGGTCCAGTCGATGTAAAATATTTATGTTGGTTTCCAAACTCGAAGATTTTTTTCATGGCAATGATGACTAAATACGATATCTAAAAAGAAAAGTTTTATATCACTAGGAGAAAAAAATACATATTTTCACTGTTTAAAGAGTACAGTACAGCAAAAAGAAAGAGAAAATGAAACTAAATTTGAATTCAAAAGTTTTTTATATTCTTCCGCAGAAGTTTTTCATCGTAATGAAAAAAAAATCCATACTGAAGTGCATTTTTTTAAAATTTGTATTACAGTACATATTACTGTACATTTATGTTTATTACTTATGTGAAATTATTCAAATTAAAAAACAATGTTTAATTATAAATTATTTAATTCAACATAAAGACTTATTACTGTACCCCAGAGTAAATCAGTCAACTGTAGAAAAAAAAATTCAACTTATTTTAAAAGGAAAAAAAATCTAACTGTTCTAATTTTCTAAAAAATACGCTAAGTTTATTTTTCTTACTGTATATTTTTAGTAATTTAATAGTGCCCCATCCTATTCATGTAGAAAGATTATTCATTAACACTTATTTTAAATGCAATCTGTTTTTTTTTATAAACTTTTTTGTTAATGTTTTTCTTTTGATTTGAAACCACTTGGGTGTAGGTAATTAAAGAAACACACACACACAATTTAATATTAGTATTTAGTGTTTTTCTGAAAGTTTGTGATGATATTTTAATTGTATTGTTTTCATCATCTGATATAAGTGTTGAATGTCTAGAAAAATTCAACTTTATTTGAATAATCCAAGTACTGTACATTACATTTAAATAAAGTCTAATTTTCTAAAGACATTCAACACTTATGTGTATACAGTATTATAGATTCAGTAATTATATATATTTTAAGTTTACACATTCTATATTCAAAATAATGAATGCAGCACTAACATTGTGTTTTATGAATAAAATATTGTATGTGCTATACAATTACAGCAAAGTCATTACCTGAATATGTATTACAGTAATGTACTTTTGCTTTTGGGTAAAATGAATTTAAAATACCTATTCTCTGATGTCATCAGTGATACAAATTCAAGATGGCTGCCGAAAAAATTAATTTTTTTTTTCCAATTGTTATAGTGAATAATCGATTGTAAATCGAAGTAGTGGGTACAAATTGATGATGATCACTATTGCAAAATATCGCTAAGTAGCCAATAACTAAGCAGGGTAAAGGTGTACATAGATGCGGCTCAAATATATATATTATATTAGCAAACATACTAACAAAATATTAATGTTATAAATATTTTTATTATATGTAGTTTGTAAAACTTTTTTGTTTTTAAATTATTTTTTAATTAAGCTGTAAATTTTTATAAAATCCAAGGTGGAAGATGCAACCGTTAATTGTCCAAAAATAATTAAAGGGGTGGAAATATAATATTGTTTTAGTCTTGGGAAGAATTTTAATTAAAGTTTTACCGAAAATAAAATGGGGAATAAGATTAATAAATTTACTTTTGTTATAAACATTTTTGTCAAATCTATTTCCAATCTGGAAGTAGATTTGAATATATTTTGGAATGTTATCACGATTGCATCTCCAAGAACAATAGACACCGAAATGTAATATTTTGTTAGATCAGAGATTAAAAATAAGAAATTAAAAGCATTCCACAAATACCTGAATGAGGGAGGTCAGCACAACTGCCTTGCCTTACAAGCAGTTGTCCTGGGTTAGCGGGTTCGCTTCCCGGCTGATGCTATGACACATGGAAAAAAATTGGTTGATTTTAATCACCAAGGGTTAGGTACTATTGAGAGAACTGCATTGTTAACATATTCCACATTGCTGTGAAACTTAAAATGATGATCAAATAGAAGCCAATCACCCTTCCTGATCCTTGTGGGGTCATTTTCCACTGCCATAACATTCTGCTGCCTAGAATGAAGTAAAGGTCTGTCCAAGCTGAGAACTTTGGAATGCTGTTACCTAAGAAGTCACATGGATCCTTGAAATGCTGTGCATGAGATTTTTAAAATGGACTCTTAAGAAATTATGCAATGTAATTATCTTCATGCCACCTGAAAGTAAATCTAGCCTAACTAATCTCATCCAAATTTCTTTCATGACTGATTTAAATTTGTATCTTTCTAATATGTAAATTGCGCTCAAATAATTTTGACAAATCTAATTCTCTCTCATATGCTCTAACTTTCTTTACCTTTGGTGCAGTCATTTATTTATTACTTGATTTTATATGTCTGTTTTACTTATTATTAATATGCCAATCTCAAGCAACCTGATGAGCTGAATTTCTAAAAAAATCTTCTTTCCTCTTTTTAAGTAAACCTCCATGAATTAAGGTTATTAACGTCCCCTTAAAATATAATATATGATTAATTAATATGTTTGCCAGATTGTTTTTATGAATCAACATTTTATGTTGGTTTTTATTATAAAATTGTTATTTGTGCAACTCCAAATAGAATGAAGTAATTCTACCTGGGATAAATCCATCATTTAAGCTAATTAGTGCTTTGAAATCTTTTAAAATGTTATTTATTTAAATTCTGAAAAAGTGATTTATTAGTTGTTTCTTATACAACTGCTAATTTTCTTTTATTTTTCATAGTCTTAAAATATCAAATATTTAAATATTCTAGTTATTATAAAATACAGAAAGGTGGGATTAAATTATTTTTAGATAGCAGAAAAGGGAAGGGTGTAAATTTTAATGTTTTTTTTACTAAATAAAATCTTGTATATGTATATATTATAGCGGGATAGTGTATTATTTGTCTAAATTATGGCATTCAAACAAGGGTCATTTATTTTAAAGCAGAAATCTTATTTCATGTTGTTAGTGACATTTATCAGTACTGCATTACTGGCATTTGGCTCATCTTCATGAATATATAGATATGTGCTTTTAATCTGGGGGTTGTGACAGGATCGAACCCATAGATTTCTTCTTATGCCCTGGCCCATGGATAGTTGAGCTTCCTAGGACCTTTTTAGGATAAAAAGGCCTCTGCACATTGGTGATTCCAGAAAGCTGGGCCATGCCATACCTAATCACACTTCTCTAAGGACTGCCCTAAAATGGGGGTCTTAGACTTCGTTTTCATTCAGAAGCTCATTCTTTTTCTTTGATTTCATTGCCATTATATCAGTACTGCCACTTCTCCATTTATTATTTCTTTTGCTTCATGCCCAAGTTTTTATTGCTGTAATATTAAAATTGCACTCTGCTCAAAAATATATGTAAATGCCAAATATTACTAATTTGATTAATTAATAATGTTATTTCAATCTTATTATACAATCCCACCATCGTAATTTATTATTTCTGTATTTTAGAGTATTTGCCTTGGGGTAAATCAAGTGTTCTATCTTCCAAATGTTAAATAAAGAATTGTTAATGAATATAATTATATCTGTAATAAATTCTGGAATGCTCCCCAAAATTATGTTAGTCACCATGTTTCAGAATGTAAACCAAAGTGTTAATAGTAATATGTAATCTTTTAATAAAGGATTGGCATCTTAATACTGTACCCACCAAAGATGTGTGTTAATGTATATTTACTATTTAATTGATAAAAGAATGTATGAGAATCATTAGCATGAATTTCAATATGTAATTATTTAGGTAGACTGCTCATTCACGTACACATTGATGGATATAATTATTTCATATTAAACTATTTTTTATTGTCTAAACTTATATGAGTCATTTGAATTCCCTTTTCCCCACTTCCACATGTACAATCATGCATATACCTATTGTAGTTAGGTTATAATGCAGTTAATAAGTCTCATTGTCTTCTTCGCTCTGCTAGTGGGCCAGACTTTGGAATAAATTCTCATGTGCCATCATTATATGTTATCCATTAGGTGTTTGATCTAGGGATTAAAGAATGTGTTCAAATCCAGGTTGGTCCCTGACGTAAATCTCAGGCTTAACTGGGTTTGAAGTACATTCCATTGAGTTCCAGCTCATGTTAGATAGAGCAACATGTTTTGACTGGTACAATACATAATTAAAATGTGCAAATGCTGTTCCCTCAGCCTATGGATAAATAAAACTCTCTTCATCAACAAGTATCAAGAAGAGAATAAATTCCCTTTTGTTTAAGTTTTTCATGTTTATAAATCTGCTGTTGTCAACAATGAAGGAAATTCAGAATAAATTTAGTATGACAGCTAGTTAGAACTGTAGTATTATTAAATTAATAGTCAATTTCATATTGATTATAAAAACAAAGTTAAAATAACATGAATGTGCCGAAAACCTCTAGTGAGCTATATGTAAACTAATTGTCAGATAATATAAAATGTAGAATGAGTCCACCTACGCTTTAGCTTTGATTGTATATAAACATGTCCTTTACTGATATACTTGCATGCAGAGCATGATTTATATATACGAATGTAATTACAAAGAAATCAAGTCATATGTCACATGAGCTAATTTAACAAGCTTGTATTACCAACGTTATATAAAGAGCTCACAAATAAGCTCTTAGCAAGCTTTGAAGAATATCCCCGACTCCAGACCAGTTTCTGTTACTGGCTTCCTCATTGAACCACTATGCTTGAATATTCTAGCACCTCACTGAAGAAGCCAGTAGCAGAAACTGGTTTGGGGTTGGAGATATTCTGAAAAGCTTGTTAAGAGCTTATTTGCGAGCTCTTTATATAAAATAATAATGTAATTTTAACACAACTATAAATGATTCTGAAATTACTATAAATAATTAGAGGGACAGACTGACAGTTTACATATAACTCTCTGGGGGGTTTCAGTACTTCCGCACTAAAATTTGGGCTATTAAAAAGTCATATTTAAAACAAAGATATTAAAAATGAGATTCAGTTTCCATCCTTGTATAATTGATTATTAGTTTAATAATTATTAATGCGGCATTTTCATCTGGCTGGTATATTAAGTTATCCCTGAATTTCAATCCAATGTTGGCAAGGGTAGGTTTACAAATATCAAAAGCTTAAAGAATAGGTGGAGTCATTATATTCTTGATGCATACTAAATATAGTGTTGTTTATTCATAGTCCAAGAGAGAGTGATCTGCTGCCTTTAATTATATACATGTAAATAAAGAGAGAAATGACATTCATGATGAAATGATGATAAAGATGGATATAATGGATAACATAAAAAACACAATTATGCAGGATTTAAGAAATCTTTGTTTTATCCTTAGCATTATTGGAGAAAAAAGGTTCGCTAACTGAATACTTTAATACATACATGCATTATTATTATTATTATTATTATTATTATTATTATTATTATTATTATTATTATTATTATTATTATTATTATTATTATTATTATTATTATTATTATTATTATTATTATTATTATTATTATTATTATTATTATTATTATTATTATTATTATTATTATTATTATTATTATTATTATTATTATTATTATTATTATTATTATTATTATTATTATTATTATTATTATTATTATTATTATTATTATTATTATTATTATTATTGTTGTTGTTGTTGTTGTTGTTGTTGTTGTTGTTGTTGTTGTTGTTGTTGTTCTTCTTCTTCTTCTTCTTCTTATTATTATTATTACTATTATTATTATTAAAGTTTGTATTTTATAATCAAAACTTGTATTTTACATTTTACATACCATCTTTATCCATAGGAATGATGTCATCACTTTGACATCAATATCAATCAGTCTTCAGCAAAATCACCTTCTACTGAGCAGGCATTGTGTTTTCTCTACAGTACATTTAATATGTATTCGACATCAAGGATCAGGGCTGCCTCTGAATTATAGGAAAAATAAATATAAACATTATAGAAATCATTATTTAAACTTTTCAAATGCATTCAACTGTTAATAGCATATAGGTTAGTATATAACGATGTTTGAGTGAGATTATTTCTTCTTTAGGTATTGCAGAGCTGATCAATGACAGCACTGCCATGGGAGTTGAACCTTTGATTCATGAGTATTGAATTTAAAGTTATGCTTTAGCCAACCAAGCTAGTCTACCAAAGAATCAAGAGTATCACTTTAAACGCAATGTTTACAACAGTTCCCATGTTGATACTGCCACTAATAGAGAAGAATAAATATCACTCAAACCATTGCCTTATATACTAACTTGTGTATTATTACTACCAGTGAGTGTACTTTTTAAGTTTGAATTTTTCTAAAAAGCATTCAACATTTATTATATGATGAAAATAGACCAATGTATAATTACCACTAAAGTCCCACCATCAAAAATCTTCAGGCAAACACTATGGAAATCAATTCCCTACTCTCTGCTATCCAGCACCGCATTTGACAAGTATAAACCCAATTTTACTTTGATCGTGAACTATTTAATAAATGCTTTGCTATGAAAAAAATTAGAAAGTTGTATTTTATGTAAGTTTTTGTATTAATGGTAAATGTATAATTTGCAATGGAAAATTGATAGTGTTTTTGTTTTGCATGTGGAAAATAATTTGAAAAAAGAAAAAATTAAGGAATCATATTTTATGAATAGTACAGATAAAGTGTTGAATAAAGGGTGTAATTGTGTTAGTATTCACAATTTGTGGAAAGTTAGCCATTCGTGTGGTAATGTTATGGTTGTGTGAGCTTAAAGAGAGTTAAATGTTAACATTGTATTGTTACTCAAGATGGCGGAAGAAACCGTAAGCTGGGTTTAGCAAAGAAATTATTTTTTACTTTTATATAGACATTTTTAATTTTGTAGAGTTATTCTAATATATTTTGCTTATATATGTTCATACAAATGTTTTCATAGGTTGCAGATATAAAAAACATATTTTGTGGGTTTATCTATGTAAGATTTTAATTTTAAAATTCCAATGTTTTGACTTGATCACACAAGCCCTCAACTGGGAAATAAAATATATATATATTTTTCATTCTAATAGTTTTACTTCACAATTTATTTTGCACACAGCTTTGATAATAAAGGTATTCCTTCGAAAGTACTTAACATCATATGATCACCATCTCTTATACTAGCACATAATTGTTTATAAATAAAGGCAAAACTCTCCATACAGTAGTGCCACCCTGTGCCACCAGAATAATCAATGGATGGCAGAAGGCTTGTGCATAAAATCCCTATCTAATGCCTACTTACCCAATATCCCCCAGGCTAGTTTCTGCCTTGTGGCCTTTGTCAGTGAGGAGCTTTGGATATGAGCTTAGATTGAAAATATTATTGTGTTTTCAATTTCATTCTCATAGTTTTATAGTTAAGTAGAGATAGAAGGTGGGTTGCTGGAGGGTTGCATTAAATCCCAAGATCTCAGATCCAAAGCTTCTCACTGACGAAGGCCACAAGCCAGAAACTAGTCTGGGGATATTGGATGAGTAGGCACTAGATAGGGGTTTTATGCACAAGCCTTCTGGCATCCATTGATTATTCTGGTTGGCACAGGGTGGCACTACTGTATGGAGAGTTTTGCCTTTGTTTACGAAAGTACTTAGCTGAATAAACTCAATGGTCGTTTATTTATTTATTGTAATTCATTTATTTAACTGATGATTTTATTTGTGTGAAATATAAACCACATATATACTATTGTTACAAACACACACACAAAGTGATTATTAATTATGAAATTAAAATGAAGATTTTCATTGGCTACAGATATAAACAAAATGTTATCTGGGTACATTTGTGTATAATTAATTGTAGTAAAAATATATATACAGCATTTTGGCCAGTGCACACTGGTCATTAACTAGATCATAAATATTATGAAAATCATTATAGATGCTGTAAACATTAGTATATAATAAAAACGAATGTTCTATTAATAGAAAACAGATAGAAATAATAAATATCAGAAATTATTTACTTTAATGAGTTTTTAAAAAGATATTTCAAAGTAAAAAGTAATTTGCATGTAATATCACATTTGTTTATACAATCTGGTCTTCAAAGATCTCAATGACTTATCTGATCTGACATTGTTAAAAAGTATCACATCTGGATATTCTGACGTTAGAAAAATCATTACTATGACTTATTGCATGGAGAGATATTACTATTATACATCAATGTTTACAAGTACCTCTATAATTATTTTTATAATATTTATTACCCAGTTGATGATCACTGTGACCTGGCCAAATGTTGGTATATATATATTACTACTACTACAGTTAATTATATGTGGATATATTTATATTGTTTATTTATTATTCATAATATTTATATTTTATTTTTATGGTAGCATTCAATAAACTCCAGATAGTAGAGAAAATAAATTACCATGTCTAGATTTTAAATTTTTAGGTTTTTTTAATTCAAGCACTGGTTTCACATTATTTTCAAATTGTCTTGTATTTAAAAACTGTACTTTTATGTAAAACTCCATTGTGTTTATTTAAATGACATAATTAAAGAGCATATTGCTAGAAGAGTTGATAATAGATGGGCAGTTGAAATCTTAAACTGGATTCCAAGAGATTGTAAAAGACCTAGAAAGAGACCGTATGTGAGATGGATGAAATAAGAAAGTGTGCTGGTGTGATGTGGAGAAGAGAGGCTAGAAATCGAAGATGGTTTGAACTTGGAGACCTTCATCATGCAGTGGATTGATAATGGTTGAAAATGGTGATGATGATGAATTAAAGGGATCTGAACTCAAATTTTCAAGCTCCCTTTAGCTATCTATTCCATCTTATATAATCTATATACATGATCATATACATAATATATAGGGTATATGAGCACAGACTTTCACATGACCCACCACTCTCCACACTATCTCATAACACTGCTACACTCAAACACATATATGTTGAAAAGATAAATAATCACCAATATACATATTTCATGCTAAACCAGTAATCATCAGTTGGTCCAAATTACCATCTCCACACATATATGCTATAAGTGCTCGGATATATATAAAGATAGCCAAACCTCATACTTTAATGGACAGGCTTCAATCTACTCCATGCTCCAACTCTTCAACCACCCATGCAATTGAAAATCTGATGATGGAGATTTTCAATTGGATAGATGGTTGGAGTGTGGAGTAGATTGAAGCCTGTTCATTAAAGTATGAGGTTTGGCTATCTTTATATATATCTGAGCACTTATAGCATATATGTGTGGAGGTGGTAATCTGGACCAACTGATGATTGCTGGTTTAGCATGAAATATGTATATTGGTGATTATTTCTCTTTTCAACATATATGTTTTTGAGTGTAACAGTGTTATGAGATAGTGTGGAGAGTGGTGGGTCATGTGAAAGTCTGTGCTCATATACCCTATATATTACATATATAGACACAGGTATATAATAAGCCTGTGTGTTTCAGTTATGACCATATACATGTAAAAAAAATAATTACATTTAAGGTTCAATATATATATATGTATATTATACTTGCATGCAAATATTAAATGATATAAATAAAAAATGGTGACTAATTAACGTAGTGAAAGAACAGGTTTTCCAAACAAATCGTTTGAAACTACTTGAGAAATCAATTTGCAGTATCACCTGTATTTAGATATGGCTCCCCTTAGAAGCAAAACTGCAGTGAAAAGAAATTATTGCAGTGGAATTCAGTAATGTAATTCATGTGATGTTTTGTTTTTGACATTAATCAGTTTTAAATTATGTATAAAGTTTATGGACCCAATATGTATGCCAAACTGCTATCCATATTGAGTAAATGTGAACTATACTTAAGACAAAACCTCTCAACAAACATATGTTGGATTAACCCAGTTATTCCAAACAAACTGAATGAAATACTGGTCACAAATTTCTAAAGGCCATTCTGTCTGTTCTGGAAGATAAGGCATTTGTTGGTAACATATGCATATTAAAATTCAATCAGCACTCAAAATATTTCAATATTTTAAAGTCTCAATGCTTTACTGTTGTTTGAAAACTTGAGGCCAACATCTTGAATCACTGAACAGCTGATATGTTACTTGTGTAAGAAAAATGATTAATTATAAAAAATATATGAAAATATTCTAATATCCATCCAGAACCATCAGTTCAATCCTTGTGAACATGTTGTGTGTGGTCTAGGTTTTATGACCACATGCATGTGAAAAAGATAAATGATCTCCAATATACATATTTTGTGCTGAACCAGCAGTCATCAGTTGATTCAGATTATCATCTCTCACACACATATGCAATTAATCTTCAAACCTTAATGGACAAGCTTCAATCTTCTCCACCTCTAACTTTTCAGTCATCCATATCATTGAAAATCTGATGATGGAACATTCAAAGCTCTTGATGATTATTGTCACACACATGTTCACTTTAAATCACTCTGACCTCTCATATATAGGACCTTAATATATTCATTTAAATACACAAAATTGGGATGGGCAGAATACAGACTGAATATATAATATTCAAATATATGTGTATGGTCAGAATTGTATGTTCATTTAACAGGATTTAGAATCGAAGCAAAAGTACCCTAAATCCACTCATGCCTGAGATACACAGGTCAGGAAAATCATGGGTTTTGACCTATTTGCACTTCTCTAAAACTATAACATATGAATAACATTTCTGCTGATAACAGATGAATATTATTCATTCCAGTCCCGGAGAAACAGCGGTCATTTTGGTACAAAGGAAGTGACGTGGTTCACTTAGCACGTGACCAGAACTTTTATTCTTCTTCCCCTATGCTCGAAATTTGGCAGTATTTATAAAATACCAAACCTTCCAGAAAGTTTATTTACTTTTATTAATTACCTAGCTTGATATTAGCTGCTATTGTTCGGTTTTTTTTTTTTTTACTGTTGAAAGACATAAAACAGATATATTCCAGAAAGTATTGTTCAAATCTATATCTGAGTTGGAAATAGATTTAAAAGATATGATTTCTATTAATTTGCAAATTGTTGAAATAGCTAAATGAGAACGACATTTTTACATTAATTAATGTACGTTCTTTTGACTTATAACATTTTAACTTACAATAATTACTTTCCAGAACTTTCTCTGTTATTGCTTTAGCTTTACATTAATTATAAATGAATAATGTATAGAAATTTCCTACATATTTTATTACATAAATAGTATTAGTTTCCGTATATGCAATACATATACGCACATACACGATTATCTGTAATGAAGGGGATTTAAGATTTCAGAAATAAAATCTAATTAAAATTAATAATAATAAAATTGGTTAAATATAACCGTTTTAATAAAACAAGGTGGAAGTTATGCGTGTATATATGTGGGCCTAACATTCTCAGATGACCAAATAAATATAAAAAATGGGTTCAAACCTACTTTTAAGGTTTCTAATGTCACCAGGCAATGTATTACAGATTTTACCGCTTCAATACTAAATATAATGGTAAGAAGGAACTTGAACTCAGTGGCTGAAGAGATGGAGAAAATTGAAGCTTGTCCATCATAGTTTGAAGATTTGCTATCTTAATATAAACTGAGCACTGATTGTATATACATGAGGGAGATGGCGATCTGGACCAACTGACAAGTGCTGGTTCAGCACCAAGTATATATATATTGGAAATCATAATCTTTTTTAAATGTATGTGGTCATGTATATCAGCTCTATAAGATGGAGTGTGTAGCTGTAAAGAGCTTGAAAGTCTGACTTCAAGTCCCTTATAATTATATTGTTTAGTATAGACAATATACATATTTGAATATTGTATATATAAACATTAAAAGTATAAAGCTAAACTAGTCAATAAATAATCAAAATTACCCCAAATCCAAAACTCAAACAAACTAGTCAAGAAAATAAATTCTACAACACAACCAATGGTTTCACTGCTACAAGAAGACTTCTCAAGTATAAAGAACTACAAAACAACATATTTATATTAAACATTACCCACAATTTCATTTACTTCCCACCTACCTTATCACTGCTACAAGTAGACTTCTCAAGTGTAAAGAACTACAAAACAACATATTTATGTTAAACACCCACAATTCCATTTACTTCCTATCTATCCTGAATGGGAAGTAAATGGAATTGTGGGTAGTGTTTAATATAAATATGTTGTTGTTTTGTAGGGTGGATGGGAAGTATATGGAATTGTGAGTAATGTTTAATATAAAAATGTTGTTTTGTAGTTCTTTACACTTGAGAAGTTTGCTTGTAGCAGTAAAAGCATTGGTTGTGTTGTAGATTTTATTTTCTTGGCTAGTTTGTTTGAGTTTTGGATTTGGGGTAATTTTGATTATACATATATAATATTAATCTTTGAGAGTAAGTGAAACAAGTTAAGTAGCTAGTGAAATATATTAATTGGACCTCAAATAATGTCACTGGATTTGCACCTGTCTATCTACAATATGGTAAACCAATCTCCACTTTGTTTAAAACAAAATTGCCCATAATTTAGTAAATATAAACTCCTTCAGCGCCAAACAAAAGGTTTGGATCAATTAATCCACAAAAGAAAAATAGAGAGAAGCACCATTTTTACCTCATAAATTTTAAAAAGATGTTCAAATAATGATCAAAATAACTTCTGTAAGATAACCTGGACAAACAAAGCAAAGCAAAACTCCATATAGTAGTGCCACCTGTGCTAAACAGAGTAGTCAATGCTGGTTTATAACCTGAACAACATATATTTTTAAAAAAATGTTAAAGCCTCTATTGATTGCAAAGAGAAAAAAAGTACTCCTAATAGAATGGTGGGAGTGAAATAAAAGGTACTTAATACATGTCCATTAATTGGTGATGAAGCTTTAAGAAGGGTAAGGTATGTATGCTGAGATCCCAAAGATCATTGAGAAAATGAATGTTGTTTGATATTGGTGAGTGAATCCATTAAAAGTCATAGAATTATATGTGAAAGCTAATCATCTTATCTCTTTTAAAGTTACTAATTATATTATGAGAGATGGCTTTTTGGAAGTTGAAGCAGCAATAGATCATTTCTGAGTTTTCTTCCTTTAGTCAAACAGACAACATTCTGGCTTATAACAATCTTAAATGATGCCAGTTGAGATGTTCTGACACACTTTGCACTCTCCAAATTGAAGTATCTCTTAATTAGTGACTATAGAAGGGACATGGTGATTAGTGTTGTAATGTGGATTCATAATTCTCAGAAACAAATTGTTGAAGGATGCCCTTACTGTTATATCTATAAGAATGAAGAGTATCATTAAGGATAGGATGAAATTCAATATGGAAGGACTTTCTAGATATTGAAAGAACAGAATCAAAATGTCTGCCAAACAAGCAATGAAAATAGTCTTACTTCTTATCACCTATGAAATAATAATCGACACCAAGCATTTACAGATGAATTCAGCCTCATAATATATAAAAAATCCAAAGATTATAACGATCAAAGTCAAATTTGTAAGTTTGTAGAAAATTTGTGAATTGGCATGATGTGAAAATTGAAAAGCAAATAGAAATTAAATAAGCTGAAAAGAAGTTACAAGATCTATTTTGTTCTTATTCTTTTGGAAGGGGTATTCTGATAACCATGAATTGTGACATAATTCTGGTAGCTAAATTTTTAGTGTACTGCTAGTGAATATATATGTTACAAACATATTCTGTGTTACATATGTTATCATTTAAAAATAAATGATGAGATTTATTAAAAAAGAAATAAAATCAAATGAACAAGAATAGTCCAAAAGTAATGATTAATTAAGGAGTGGTTCTAAAAACATAGTTTTAAAAATAAAATAAAAAGATTACTTATATTTTGATTTTAAAATATAATAAAACTATTTATTAAAAAGAGGGCTGGGGAGGGGATCTAAAGAAGAACTAGAGAAAATCATTCATCAGTCGGGTTTGTGTTATTGCTATACAGTTGGACTGCTATCATTATGGACAGAATTCAAAATGCAGAGTCAGAGTTTAGAGAACCTTAAGTGCAGTAGCAAACCAGTTATTACTGTTGGGAACCACTTTAGTTAGAGATGCCACTGAAACAACAACATGCATTACTGAAACTCCAGTCTTCTGTTAAATCAACTGCTCTCATCTGAACCAATGCCCAAAACAAATGCCTAGATAGTGAATCGATGCTGCTACTAATCTCTCTCTTTCTCTTATTACCAACACAAAGAATGGAAACAAGCCTGGAACCATCGATAGAGACCAAAAAGTCAACCAGTTGGAAACTGACATTCATGGAAACCTAGGTAAACATACTTTTAAATATATTCTGATCACTCATTATTTTAAATGAACTTTAATTAATGGACTACTATAACTATAGCCTAAAGTCATTCATATTTTTCTTATGTCAAATTTATTATTGTTATCATGTGTTAAATATATGTGTGCGTAAATAAATATTGATGTTTGCTTTAATTGCTATTTTGTTTATTTTCTCTTTCTCTCTTGTCACCGCATCACTAGTAAATTAGTGAGACAGACTAATCATGGGATATTTCAAGCACTGGATTGTGTGCCTGTCATCTGAAGCATGCTGATTATATAACTTATGATTGGCCAGTTCTTGAGGTTGATCCTCAAAACAAATAAAATGATTCGGATGGCAGGGGTTTGAATCTAGCAGTTGAGGTGTGCCACGGTCTGGAAATGTGATCGTGTTATGCTTTGCATAGCTCATTCTGATCATGGGTATCGTTGATGGCTCTGCTATCAATGGTATTCTCTCCTCTGCTTGAAGGGCTGGTCCATTCATGTAATATTAAAAATGTAAATTAAAAATTATGTTAAAAGGTGTTTAAACCCAATTAAATAATATTGCTATTAGCAGACTGGTTCAGTAATAATATAAAAATAAGGTTTAAAATTAAGAATGCAACTTTAAATGAAGATTTTGATGTTATGAGCTCATGGTTATAAAAAATTAAAGAAAATATATAAAAAAATAAATTCTCATTTATTTAGTACTACAGTATGTGACCCAATATATCACCATTTTTAACTACTATTAATTCATTGCAAGATGAAGGTCTACCCAAATTCAATCCATCTTCTCTGATCTCTAGCTTCTCTTCTCTACATTACCCTAGAACACTTCTTTATTTTATCTATCCATCTCACATGTGATCTCTTTCTAGGTCTTTTACTATCTCTTGGAATCCAGTTTAAGATTTCAATGATCTATCTATTATCATCTCGTGCGTGTGTGTATTATGGCAAAGCTACAGTATTAAATAATTTATATTGCTCATTTATTTCAGCATTCAAATCACCTTTTACTTCGTGAAAAAGAATATATGTAACTTTGGGGATTGTTCAAGGCTGTAATTAAAATAGGTTTTTGTATTTTTTATTTGTGTCAGCAGTACAAGTTATATCTTCTTATGCGGGCGCTATTTAATCATAAATTTCATTGGTCACTCTGTTCAATAGATAAGGGGATGAGTTTTCACAAATATACATAACTTTAATTTGTGATCAGTTGGTCAATTGAAAAATGATGTTACCAAACACGTCTTATTTAAAAATATTTAACTGATGTTAAAATTCTAATTTATCGACAAATTGATTAGAAAAATTCCGCTTATCAAAGCTATAGTAGTAAAACATTAAAAATGTAAAAATATTTTCAAGTATTCACTTTATGAAACATTAAAGCTATTATGAAGATTGACTATCTTATATATGTATGTGTGTGTGTGTGGAGATGATAATCTGGACCAACCAATGAGTGCTGGTTTAGCACGAAATACATCTATTGGTGATTATTTATCTTTTTGACATGTGTATGATCAAGTGTATCAGCGGTATGAGATAGCATAAATGGTTGAGGGTCGTATGAAAGTCTGAGTTCAAACCCTTATATATTACATATATAAGTGCAACTATGAAAAAGCCTGTACTAGAAAAAAAAAAATCATATTTCAAAATAAAGCTATTATAAAAAATAATTGGGAAAATAACTTAATGTTCACAGAAACCATAAATAATTAAACATTTGAAAATAAGATGAGGATGTCAGAGATGCTTTTGAAAAACATTATCTGCAGGTGGGTGGATTAGTTCTGAAAACCATGTTTTTTGTCAAGTAGATAATAGCTTATAGGAATCTATAAAAGGTAGTGTCAAGAAGATATTTAATCAGATTAGACATCAGTTATTCAGTCTTCAGGATCTAGATCGTAGCTGATAGTTCTAATTACAACATTCAAACTTCAATAATCCAAACAGTAATATAAAGTTATCCAATTGTGATATAAAAAAGGTAGCCATTAGTAAAGAACTCACTTGTCAAATCATCTTGTCAATATATATCAACATTTTGATGATTAAGTTATATTTACATATGGCATGCAAACATGCATTAGGCAATTGATGCTAGCCATGTAATGCCTTAAAGAATTGACTTGAATCTAATATGTAACATATTACCTATTGTGACATGGAATTAGTTGATCAGGCTTAAACATGATCTGTTTTATGGTCTGATGACTCCTGTGATAACAAAATTAATAACAGCCAAAAAAATATAATATAAACAATATGCAGTCTAACTGTATATATCACCTATGAAATTAAATGCAACAACCATATCAAAGGAAGGCACTGTATGGAACATTCATGATTGATGTTTCAGGATTTAAAAAAAAAGCTGTTTAGTCAGTGCTGTGAAAACAATTTCAAACTCAACTTATATGCAAGGTAGATAATAATTGCATTAAATATTTAAATATTGATAATTAATTATTTCTGTTTAAAGAGCCCTCGTTATGAAATATTGAATGTAGTTTTTTTAAAAAAAATTGTTCTTTTGAGTTTTCCTCCATGTCAAAATTGTGAAAGATTTTTTTTCTCAAGAGAATAAATCATGAGGTTGCATGGGAAAAGGAAATAGATATTTTTATAATATCAATATTTAAACTGTAATGTGGGCAAAAATTCTAAATGTCCGTTAGGTAATGCCATATCTATATGTAATATAGTAAACAGTAATTCCACTGGCATTGCTGGATAATGAATAAATTAAATACATATTCTGCACATATATTCCTTAACTATAAATGTATATTTATAATTTTGGTGTATTTATGTTGATTTCCTTTACATTATTTGCAATAAGAAATATATTGTTGATTCATTAACTTAACATATTGACATGTTATTTTCATTCTTGCATTATAGAGGTATTTTCCTAACTGAATCTGAGAAAATTAATAGAAACATGAAATTGAATTGATATCTTTAGGATAGACTTCATCTGAAGATGGCTTTAAAAGTATCATAAAAACTATCTTTTACAGATTATACCTTTTATCAACATTTTTTAGATTACACAGGGATAAAACTCTCCATATATTAGTGCCACTTAATACAAGCCAGAGTAATCAATGGATACATGAAGATTTGTATAAGATCCTTTTCTAATGCCTATTTATCCAATATTCCCAGACTAGTTTCTAGCTTCTAGCTGTCATCAGCGATGAGCCTTGGATGTGAGAGCACTGCACCTAGATCTTTGGATCCATTACAACTGTCTGTATAAACAGCTTGTTTATATAAGCACAAAGAATGGGGATTATGTGATGTTTAATGGTTTAATACCAATTCTGCCTATTAGGATTATGATGATTGTAGTTATTAAAGTCAAAGAAGTATGGATGCTGAACTGAGTTCAGATCTATATGACTATACAAGCTAATGTGCTTGAATTAAAACATTATTGTGTTTTTATTTTGGACTCAAAGCTTTATAGTTAACCAAATAGATAAAATGTGGTTGCTGGAGGATTGCAATAGATCCTAAGATCTAGGTGCAGTACTCTCAGATCCAAGGCTGCTCACTAATAAAATCCACAACCTAGAAACTAGTCTGGGATATTGTATGAGTAGGCACTATATAGGGATTTTATGCACAAACCTTCCTGGATCCATTGATTACTCTGTCTTGCACTGGTGGCGCTACTGTATGGAGAGTGTTGCCTCTGTGTAAACAGCTTGTGTACACATAAAAAATGGTAATTATGTGATTTTTAAAGATTAGATGATATATCTGATAAGGTAACCAGATACTCTGAAAGTATTTTTGTAATGAATAATTCTAAATAGAGCAACTATTTGGGTTGATCATCATCTGTAACTCAAAAATCAAATGTTTGGCTACATTTGTTATCAGCGACTTTTGTGCTATCTAAAGAGTTAAGAGAGCATATCTTATTCAATTGCATTTGGTGAGCTAGTGAGAGGCAAAATATCAGTTTTTATTAGTATTAAATTTGAATACCTAAAGAATGGCAGGTGTATCTATGAATTACTTCACTGTCAGTAAACACTAATTTATGTTCCATGTGGCATACAATCATGAGATGATTTACACTTTAATAGGAAATACTGAATTACCAAAGCCAGTTTCTTTTATATTTGTCTGATGGAATTTTTTTGTCTGACGAATAATGAAATATCTGATTTGATGCTAAATCTTTAGGCTTTTAAAAATCTTTTTATTATCGCTGTCTCAGAATTATTAATCATCTCTTTTTTTAAAAAATAGTCGAAAAAGAAAGGCTTCTAAGTATTATCTTTGAAAACAAGTTTTTTTAAAAAATTTTTTATCATGTCAAAGAATGATTCAAGTTGTATTATATTACAAATGATTTTGTTGTCATACATATTCACTTTGCTGTAACTCATTCACTTTTATTGGATATTAGTTAAATTTAAAAATTAGGGATTCAGAAATATGACCTCATCCTTATCAATTGTAAAAATTTTATCATATAGTAATTGAATTTTTTAATTTTTACTGACAGTCCATTTGTCTAATCAATATAAGATTAACTTGAGATAATTTCTCTGTAACTAAGAATTACTGTGTACCTATTTATATTCCTGAATCTGGTCATCATGGGATGTTAACTAAAAAAATTCAAAGGTGCTTAAAATACCTTCAAAGTTTTTCCAATTCCAGATTTGAACCCTAGATTATGAGAATGGTCAGTAGATAATCTAGCTACTGGGCCATTAGGCTCTTAATTTGTTTCTCTATATTCATTGTGATTCAATGTCAAAGAATGATGTCCCATTTGATAGAAGTTGATGGATTCTTTTAACTTTTGGAATATTAATAGTAGCATAGAAAGGCTTCAACAATTACTATTAATGATGTAAAACTGATCTGATACCAAACATTCCAAAAAACTATTATTCTTATTAGTATATGCAGGATTTATTTGATGCTAGAGTTTGTATAGATTTATTTTTCTCATATACTTGTGTATCTTCGAACTGAACAATTTAAATCTCCACCTTAGATTGGTTTTATTTTTATCAAGAGAGTCATCCAATACTAAAATATATTTCATATGTATAATATAAAGATTGTAGAACTAATGAGAAATGGCTTTATAAAAATGAGCGTTGAGAAGATATATTTATATATCATGATTTAATAATCTCTATCGGTATATCTGATTCTTATGTTTAGCAATTTATGACTTATGGATGGATTACAGTGAAAATATGCATGACTCTAATGTTCCTAACTACTGCATGAAATTCATATGGAATTGATCTAACATAACAGACTAATGTTTTGGAGAAACATTCAATCAAATAGAAATTGATTTAAGCTGGATTACTGATATTTACTATTGGTTGATTACATTATATATCATTCTATATATTTCTTGGATAAGTCATCTATTGATAAATTGAGATACAATTTTGTTTTGTAGTTTATACATTTAATTTACAAAGTCTTGCTTGTATAAAGAATGTAATGTTCATATGAAGAATCCAAACTCAAATTTCCATTTGACTTGATAATTTAATTTTAATTTCAGTTCAAAAATTTTCCACGTAAAGCTCTAAATCCATGCTATGGATGTGAAGACTTAACAGACCTAATTTTAATTCTCTATTTCATTATTGTCTTTATGAATCAGGAAAACATTTTCTGCATATCCAGTGTGTGTATGATAACAATGATTATTAGTTATCTTTAGAATGGTGTGTGCAAGAACATTAGAAACAACACATGATCACCATTTCAAATGCTTATCATCATCATCATCAACCATTATCAATCCACTGCAGGATGAAGGTCTCTCCAAGTTTAATCCATCTTCTCCGATCTTTAGCTTCTCTTCTCCACAACACCCCTGCACATTTTCTTATTTCATCCATCCATCTCACATGTGGTCTCTTTCTGGGTCTTTTACAATCTCTTGGAATCCAGTTTAAAATTTCAATTGTCCATCTATTATCATCTCTTCTAGCAATATGTCCAGCCCAACTCCATTTCAATCTTTTAATTTTTTTAATAAGGTCAGTAACACCTGTTTGTTGTCTTACCCATACATTGCGTTTTCGATCTCTTCTTGTTACTCCCAACATACATCTCTCCATACTCCTTTGAGTGGTCTGAAGTCTCTGTATTGCTCTTCTATTAAGTGTCCAAGTCTCAGATCCATAAGTAAGAATTGGTAAAACACATTTGTTAAAAACCATCCTTTTCAAACACATAGGCATATTTCCTTTTAGTATCAAGTTATTTCTACCAAAAGCACTCCAAACAAGTTTAATTCTATGATTCAAATGCTTATACAATCTGTTAAAATGGTAGAAAATTCACCATATAACTTCCAGTGTAAGCCTTCATAATCAATAGATTCCAGAAGGTTTGTGCATAAAATCTCTATCTAGTCTGGGGATATTGGATGAATAGGAACCAGATAAGGATTTTACACACAAACCTTCTTGCATCAGATTGATTACTAAGACTTGCACTGGATAACACTTCTATATGAATAATTTGTTACTGTTTTACATTAGAAACAATTTAAAACATCATCTTGCAATTTCCCCCCCATATTTGGTAGCCCTGTTTATACTTATACAAATATATATTTATCATCAACCAATGCCAACTCTCTAAGAGTAAGAATTTACTCCAGGGTCATCTAGTGTAAGCAAAATGAAATGTCATTTCACACATTTTTTTCTGTCTTATCAACAACAACCAATTCCACTGTATTAATAGCAAACAATTGTATCTACTGTTAGCATGTGTAATCAATGGACATTTAATATTCATACAACCCAAATTCCCAGCCTTATTTGTGAATATGATTTCTTAGAGATACTTTATTTAGTTTTGGTATTCTTTTTACTGACCTTTTAAAAACATATAACCATGTTTTCCTTACTATCATTGAAGGTTTATATGAGATTGGCCAGTAATTGTTATCAAAGAAAAATATTTCACATTCCTTTTGTAAATTGTGAAATAATGATTCGCTTTCATGATGAATGAGCAATAAAGAGTAATTCTTTCATGTTTAGATGAATTACATCATTGTTTATCTGGTTTTCCATCTCTGCATGTTGAATCTTAAATGATCTATTTTTTTTAGATATCCACAAATGACAGTTATTGCTCAAACAAAAGCGAGATTGAAAATCATGTAAACTTCTTGGAATAAAAAAAACCCCTCTAGAATTTGTAAAAGACATTGCTTCATTCTGTAATTAAAACATATATTTTCATTACAATCTCCAAGTATTCAAGCATTCTTCAAGAAATACTACATTTAAATCAAGCTAATTCATGAGACAGTCATTAAGTACGGTATTTAGAATTTATATTAGAAAATTAGCTAGTGGCATTTCATATAGATCTTAGAACATTTCTCACTGTAGCAATATGCCTTGAAGGTCTCAATATATTATGGTGTAATAAATAAGCAGTCACATTAAAATAGTAAGTTTTAATCTGGGATTGAAAAATAATAAGATAGATAATAATGAAGATCGTATTGTAAATTAAAATTATAGTCGATTATTCATACTGTGATGAATTTAATGACAATTTAGGAATTAATATGACTTTTAGAAGTTATAGCATCGATTCAAATGTGCTTCAGTGTTTGATTAGAATAAAGCAAGCTGTATAGATACTTTTAAATGAGTCAGTTTCTGGTTAGATAGTCTTAATAGTATTGATATAGGCTTCATTACTGAACAGATCAAAGACATATGAATCTAGTGTCTTTTATGGTTTTAAAATAGTCTTGAATTAAATATTAATACTTTCAAAATCAGTCTGCCATTACTCTTTCTGAGGCTATTATCTAGAAGCTGGAACTTTCTTCAAGAAAGTATTAAGACTTTTATTAGAAGCAATAAACTTTGGAATATTTTTTGAAGTTTCGTTAAATGACTGAAGTCTTCTTTTGTGAGCAGTAATGGGCTTGTTTAGTTGATATTTTATAATTACTCAAAGAATATTAAATTTGTTAGTAAAACAGGCCAAACTCCCTATGTTAATAACAGTTATGAGCAAGCATAACAAATGGTGATCATGTGATGTTTATTAGGTTGTTAAGCAGTTTTTTTTTAAAGATTGTTTAAACACACAACTGGTTTAATGAATTGTTTTTGAGTTTGCTGCAGGAGTTATAGAAACTATAGTTTTTAGTGTCCCATTAACCATGAATTGTATTTCAGATTCCAATAGCCAATGAATACACTGAATTAGAATTCTATGTTTCCTCTCTGGCGAATGTATTTTATTGTTTAAAACATTAGCTAAGAATAGATACTGCTAGTTTATAGCATACTACCAGTGTAAAAGTCTGTACCGAATGAAGAAATATCACAATTAGAACTCCGGGAGATAATACTTACGAATGCTCAACGGCGTTTATTTAAAAAAGAAACTTCTTATATAAAGGCGAGAAAAAATTATTATTCCAAATTTTGTCTAAAATAATCCGTTTGGCAGACACAACATATATATAAACACTTTTTAAAATTTATTTATTGATATAAATAACCGCTTGTTTGAAAAATAAATAATGGATTCTTTTCAAATTCTAAAAACTGAATGTGAAAGAAATTCTGTTTTATGGGCACATTTATTTGATGATTTTTATCGTATTTCTTTAATAAATACTAATTTTTCCCCACCCATGGCAGTTTATTTTTGTCTGGAATAGTTTACTTCTTTCATCTACACTTTTTAATGGAACAACTGCAGAATTACCTCATTCCTGAAGAGTTTACATCTTTTATACCCACTATGGATAAGGTATTGAAAAATTAGTTATGGTCTGCTTGCCTGATCAGGGGTAGGGATGGAGTTCTTTTCCAGTCTTTACTCTATTAGCTTTTCTTGACATTGGGTCCTACATTCTAACACTTTTTTTTTTTTTTTAAATTACTTTCTTTTGTTCTCTATAGTCGGACAATTTCCTTATTATTTCATATCAATTATTGAAGGTTTCAATTTATAATCATTTGACATTAACTGAAATAATAATATAACATAATTCTCTGTCTAAAAGGGCTCCACTTTGTCCCGTAGCTAGACTATGGAACAATGCCATTTTCATGGTTAGTAATATGTAGGGAAGGGGGGAAAAGTGTTTATGACACACAAAAAATTATAACGATTTTGGACCACTTCCTGATTTTAAAATTAAAAGTTTTTAATATATATTTGATTCTCTTTAATATTATAATAATAAGATTTAATTATTATTAATAATATTTATGCATAAATTATGTTTGCTATAATTATAGCACACACATATGAATGCATATATATATACGCTAAGATCTCTAATCAGAATACGTTAAAAAAATCTTTGTTTATTATACATACACACATATGATAGAACAGAGGCAAAACTCTCCATACAGTAGTGCTACCTAGTGGAAGCCAGACTAATCAATGACTGGGTGGCATTACTGTATGGAGAGTTGCCTCTGTTTTAACAGCTTGTGTAAGCATGGGAAATGGTGATCATGTGATGTTTAGGGGTTTAACACACATATGTAACTAGGCAATAAACAACTGCACTCATATGATAACTCTTGATCATGATCGATAATAGTGTACCAATGCTCATCATCTCCATTTCACAAAGTATTTAGCATCATAAAATTTAGATATAATAATATATATATAATTAGATACCAACCAGTAACCACCTAAACATTCACAGTAAAGATAGTAATCCATATTTCTCACTGCTGTCAAGGCAACCTTCTCACCTTTTAATAGCAAGAATGGAAATCCATTCTTACTAATGGTCCATTGAATGTATATGGACACTTAAAGATTGCAACTTGACTACAGAGTATGAAATATTGATACATTGAAGTTTAAATAAACCTCTTTAAACATGTAATAAACATGTCACTGTAATGCAGACTAATAAATAGTCAATTATAACATTACAAACTCCAATACTTTTAAATTGCTCATGTATTATTTAAAAATAATAAGTGAACTAGTGCTTAAAGCTAAATGAGATAATGATGTAATTAGATACCAACCAGTAACCACCTAAACATTCACAGTAAAGATAGTAATCAATATTTCTCACTGCTGTCAAAGTAACCTTCTCACCTTTTAATAGCAAGAATGGAAATCCATTCTTACTAATGGTCCATTGAATATATATTGAATATATATGAATGTTTAGGTGGTTACTGGTTGGTATCTAATTACATCATTATACCATTTAGCTCTAAGCACTATTTCACTTAATATATATATATATGTAAGATATATCACTTTTAGCATATACCTTAAAATATAAACTTGGCAAACTCCCTATTCCTAAAATGCTATTTCCAATTCATGCAGCAATTTGTTTCATTTTACAAAATAAAATATGTCAAATTTTAAATTATAACTTGTATTAAAACAGAGCTTTGATCCACATAATGCTATAAAATGAATGTATACTGAAATTCATGTCCATGTAAATTATAATTTATAATGGATCATACCCCATTTTTAAGGACAACATATTATAAATATTATTATGGTAATCTTTCCTGCTGATGACTAGCCTTTCCAATCCATAATAATTCACGTATTTTTTTAAAGTACATGTAACTGAAGAAATAATTATTTAAAACAAACCAAGCTGTGTAATAATTTTTATTAGTCATTCATTAGACTAAAAATTATCCATTTAATGAATATTTCTGCAGTCCAATTTTTACTATACCACTCTAATGCTAGATAGGGACTGGTTCCTATCCACTTTTAATACCTTGGAGAGGGTATAATGATAAACATATGACAAAGACATGAAAAAGATGTATGATCCACAAGATGCAAATTTCATGCTGAACCAGAATTCATCAGTTGGCCTAGATCATATTCTACATATATCTTTATCATTGTTCAATAGATAGATAGATAGATAGATAGATAGATAGATAGATAGATAGATAGATAGATAGATAGATAGATAGATAGGTAGGTAGGTAGGCAGGTAGGAGGTAGGTAGGAGGGGGGGGGGGGGGGGGGGGGGGGGGGGTGGGAGGGGAGGTGGTAGGTAGGTAGGTAGGTAGGTAGGCAGGCAGGTAGGCAGGCAGGCAGGCAGGCAGGCAGACAGACAGACAGACAGACAGACAGACAGATAAATAGATAGATAGATAGATAGATAGATAGATAGATAGATGATAGAGGAGGAGTGGATGTGGATGTGTGATAGTGTGTGTAGATGATGATAGATAGATGATAGATAGATGATAGATGTGATGATAGATGTGTGATAGTAGATAGATAGATGATGAAGATAGATAGTAGTAGATGATGATAGATAGATGATAGATAGATAGATAGATAGATAGTAGTGGATAGTGATGATAGTAGATAGATAGATAGATAGATAGATAGATAGATAGATGAAGATGAAGATAGTGGTGATAGATAGATAGATGATGATGATAGATAGATAGATAGATAGATAGATAGATAGTGATAGATAGATAGTAGTGATAGTAGATGATAGATGATGTAGATAGTAGATAGATAGATAGTGTGATGTGTGGTAGTGTAGATAGATGAGTGATGTGTGATGTGTGATGATGATGGATAGGGTAGTGTAGATAGAGAGATGTGAGTGTGATAGAATGGGTGTGTAGTGATGAGTAGGAGATAGTAGATAGATGTAGATAGATAGATAGATAGATAGGATAGATGGTGTGTAGATAGATAGATAGATAGATAGATAGATAGATAGATAGGGAATTACTATAATTTAATTGATAAGTGGCAAACTTACTGCCCTAACAACTTTGATGCAAATCATTTGATGGTAGTATATTAATAATTTTTATTAGACATTTATTAGACTAAAGATTATTCATTCCATAGTGCCATTTTCACTACACCACTTTCATGGAAGGTAGAGACTGGTTTCTATCAGCTTTTACCACTTCAGGGAGGGTATAATCATCAACATATTACTAAAAGATGTACCATTCCCAAATTCACATTTAGTGCTAAACCAGCATTCATCAATTGACCCTGATCATATTCTCTTACAAATATATTTATCATTGTTCAGTATACCTTGCATAAGAGTGGTGCTGTAAAAACTGCATTTCAGAAATATTATTTTTTAAACCAAGCTATGGCTTTTTGGTAGAAGATAAAACCAACCATTACATATCCGATTGCACCTCATAATCCTCTCTAATAGTTATTTGAACAAGGACAATTTTTTAAAAAAGATATTACTGCCTATAATTTCTAAATGTTGGATGGTGAAGGTTTTAATGTTTTTCTTTCTTTCTTTTTTAAATTCTTGTCCAACTCTCTAGCTAAGGGTAGGTAAAATAGTCATTTACCTGCCAATCTTGATTCTGAAAAGAAAAATCATAAAAAGTCCATTTAAAATTTTACCCTGCCTGGATTCAAATTCCAGTTCTTATGCATCATAGGTAGAAGCAATATTGATATTATTAAAAAGCTGTTCATCCAATAATGGCCAATAAATGAATATATATTGTAATGGTATGGAACAAAAAAGGTAAATATACGGAGAGCATGGAGTACAAAATGAAAAAGGATATTTGGACAGGTGGCATTAGCTTAGTTTACGCTTAAAAAATAAACTTCAAATTTTTGCTTTTTTTACTTTACGTTTATGTAAATCTAGATTTGGATGATTAGCTGGCATTTTTTAAATCACTAGATTTTTTTTCTTTTTAAAATTCCATATGTGATTCTACAAAAATAGCAGCCGAGATAGCAAATGCTATCCACAGAGTTAATGTCAAAAATGGCAGAAATATGTGTGTATATTTACATATATCGTAACTGTCAGAATTGCACAATCCACAAGCAGATTACCTGAGGGAACTCCACATTTGCATTCTACATTCTGATGTCACAGAATACTAACTTTTTCCTTTTACAGCTTGCTAAGGTCAGGAAAAAAAAGAAGATATTCTTAACTATTTTACCTAAGTTATCGATTGCAAATAAAGCTTACAAATGGCCAAAAATAGTGAGACAATACTATTTATTCACATATTTTAGTCACTTGATTTATAACTTAATTTAAGGTAAGTAAACCTTTCAAAATTATATTAAATTAATTATGCACAGATATAGAACATGGTGATGTAACATTTCAATATTGTAAAATAATTCTTATTTGATACTACTAATGCAGAATAAAATTAATGTTAACTGTTTGAATGGATTCCAATCTAACACTACTATCCTCACCACTGTTCTAATGCTAACTGATACAAGTTTATAAACTAAGGCTGATCTTACTACTTGATCGTTGTGATCAATTACAGATCATGATATTTGTAAGCAATAAATAAAATAATTGTAAAATCCAGGAAATCACATCTGTGCTACAATGGTATCTATATTAGAGCAAATACATGTGATAATTGTATGCCTATGATAGCAACTAACCATCTACCACATGTATAGCATACAGTGGCTGGCAGTATGAAGTAAAATAGATGGCATTGGTAGAAATTGATCATCTACCGCACATCACTATTTAAACAAGATAATGATTATAGGAGATCAACAGTACAAATGATGTTATAATCATCTATTACTAATGCGTTATATAAGAATGAGAATCAGATGTACTTCATAACCCAAATTGACAGATGCTAGCTGTACATTCTTATCAACAATAATAATTCAAATACAAGACTAGTTAGCTAAAACTGCTATCTATTTACTAAAACTCCAGTCTAGTTTGTCTATGCAGCAGGCTTGCCTTGGGATTTATAACTTTAAAATTTTACTGATTTACTATACTATTATTAAATTTAAAAAAATGGAAATAGCTAATTAACATACCAACATTTATTAACATTGCAAGAGAACATGATTATAAGCTAATTGTTTTTTATAGAATAATTTTTATATACTTATCACTGACTAGATTGTGGCATAAAAATAGAACAAACTACCATCTCTTGCCATACTTAGTCATAGACAGATTATTTACATAAATATTCATTAACACAACTAAATCAGAGACAATAATTAAGCAAATATGAGTTTACAGTTTATACTTATTCTTTTGGTTGTCATGGTTCATGTTTAGTCCTTGTATGTTGGTGGGGTTGATTCTTTATCATAGCTATGATGGAAGGTTTTAAGTCACAGTTCTGGTTCCTTTAGAGGGGTTTGACAATGATTTCCTCTTGGTGTAATAGCTGGTTCTTCTGGTAGCACTGGACATCAGGATTTTACTCATCTCATATGGATTCATAGTGGACACATATTTAGTTGGTTTCTTCTGTTATTGGCAGCTTCTTTCTTGGGACTAGATGATGGGTTTTCAACCTCCTATGCCAGTTTGACAGAGCAAGGCAGATAACGGTTTCCTCTATCCCTGCTTGGTAGCTGTGGCTGCCACTAGTAGATTAATTGCTTAACTCACAGAATAACATTATACAATGAATCCTGGAAACAGGCAAGAATTAATTTAAGCACAATAATATTAGAAGAATGAAAACTGCAGAATAATGATGGCAAACTTTTAGATTAAAGATACAATTTTGAGCTATCTTATCAGTAAAGTTTGGATCCACCTTTTGTCATATGGATCCTTTGATTTATTGGCCATAAATAACTCCATTAATTTCGCTGAGGTCCGAGTTTATCTGTCGATATCCAATTTGCAAGCTCTTATTTTTGAGGGGAATAACAGCCTTTTTTATTAAATTATTTTTAATTATTTATCTCCTTAAACATAATTTAGTAATCTGTTTATAATAAGCATTTAATTACTTTTTCTAGAATCTCATTTCCACCTTTTTTTATTGGTGAAAGAAAAACACCTTTTTTTTTTTTCAAACTACTTTGAAGTTAAATGTAGAATCAATTATTTTTTTCTTTTTACAAACTTTAGAAAATATTTTGTTTTTAACACAACTTAACTTTAGAATTAATTATACCATATACATTTATCTGTGCATTTATAATAGATATTTAATTTTTATTTATAAAAATTTATTAAAACTTTTAAACTTAAATTTTGTTCATTTAACATCTGAGCAACAAGAAGAGATCGAAAAACACAATATATGGGTAAGAGAACAAACAGATGTTACTGACCTCATTGAAAAATTAAAAGACTGATGTATAGTTTGGCTTGACATATTGCTAGAAGAGATGATAATAAATAAACAATTGAAATCTTAAACTGGATTCCAAGAGATTGTAAAAGACCCAGAAAGAGACCACATGTGAGATGGATGAAATAAGAAAGTGTGCAGTGGTGATGTGGAGGAGAGAAGTTAAAGATTAGAGAAGATGGATTGAACTTGGAGAGACCTTCATCCTGCAATGGATTAATAATGATTGATGATGATGATAATATATAGTTTCAATATATATATATATATTAATAATGAAACTATCTGCATGCATAATTTACAAAAAAAAAAAAACATTCAAACACTTAACTTAGGGGAATTTATCTTTTTAAAATAAGACTATATAACATAAACATTCTAGATTAAGCAAGAATGTAAAATATGAGGGCAGTTCATATTTATTCATTCAAATGTTTTGGAAAGAGATCATGTAGTAATGTTCTAATCAAGAGAGCTCATTTGTTTTATTTTACAATATGGTTCCTTAAAACAAGATAGAGGTGAAAAAGATAAATTATCACTGCCATTTGAGAAATCAAAAATTTAATTTCAGACATTATTAAGCTATTATCAATAAAACTCTTTTGAGTCACCAAACTTGTTTGCACTATATAATGTATTGAATTCTTTAATCAGATACTTAAAAAATTAATACAATTTTTTGATACATTAACCAAAAGTTTTATAATATGTAGGGTATATGAGCACAGGCTTTCACATGACCCTCCACTCTATCTCATAACATGGATACATTTCAACACATATATGTCGAAAAGACAAATGACCACCAATACATGTATTTCATGCTAAAACAGCAATCATCAGTTGGTCCGGATTATCATCTCTACACATATATGCAATAAATGCTCAGATATATATTAAGATAGCCAATCTTCATACTTTAATGGGCAGGCTTCCATCCACTCCAACCATCCATCCAACTGAAAATCTGATGATGGAATGCCCAAAGGCCACCCTGAGGTCAAGATTTATACTAATAATCTGAAATACTGACAATATAATCAAAGTCACCATGTATTTTTTGGGTTAAATTTTAGGATGGGAATCTTATCATTAAGCTTGAACACTTAAAGAGAACCAATAAATATTTTAATTACAAAATATTTAATAATTTTCACAGTTTACATTTTTACTTCAGGTCATATTATTTTAACATTTTATTTATAAAAGAATAAATATTGAAAAACTTCACCTAAAAAAGAAAATTTATCTTCTTAAAAATATAGCAGGTTGATGTAATCTCGTCAAACTTATTTAAAGTCATGCAAAATATTCCTTTAACAGTATTGCGTCATCATTGTATCCATTTATTTTTACGGATATGACTTTTCATTTACAATTTATGTGTTTATTATCTTAAGATTATTAATTTTAATATGAATTATCTTAGTTTTAATCTTCATGTTCATCAGAACAGAAAAATGATGTGGTCATATATACCAAAATTATCCTACACTAATGAGAAATTGAGTGTACACATTGAAGGCATAAAATAATATACACAGGCAAACGCAGTAGTGATATAATAGGCAACCTAAATATTTTTTTATGGTATGAAAAAAAAACAGGGTCATAAAATAATGTACCCCTTTGAGACAAACAGTTCAATTAGTTTTAATTTAAGATCAATCATGGATTGGCTGAAAATCTTCACTAAGGTTTTAGTATGTATGTATACTAAAATTACATTATAATTAAGGTTTGAGCATATAGCATATATTTTAATTTTGATTGTGGTCATGTAATTGTAGATAGAATCTATACATTAATGAAATAACTTTAAAAAAAAAAAAGATTACATTTAGTCAACTGTCTGTTGACAATGATTTCCTACACTACAATTCTCTCATTTTTAATATACATTCAAAACTTAAAGACTTCTTAAAGTCAATAGACCAATTTCTCCTTCAAAATTATGTACATATGTTAAATAAACACACACACATTGTAAAAAAAAATTGGTTAGCAGAACAATATTCAACAATAACTTAAAAAAAAAAAAGATTAAAATAATTTAAATTGGTGCGCTTTATTTATTCCTATCATTTTGAAATTTGTCCTTTTTTTATCTTCTGTAGTTTTTATAACACATTTAGATCAAATAAAAAAAAAAGAGGTGGTGTAAGAAATATATATATATATATAAACAAGAATTCACAATAAATGGACTAGATTCAGTTTTAAGTGTGTGTGTGTTTGTCAACGATAGCAATACGATTCTTCACCCTTCCTACTTCTTGATGTGATACACTGTGATTTCTCCTTAAACAGAGTCAGGAATCTCTCAGCAGCTATGCCCAGAGAAACTTTACCTTCCCTTTCCATTGTCCACCTTAAGTTTTCCCATAATCTGCTCCATCCCATTTCCACAACACAATCTTTGTCAACTCCGTACCTTCATATCTAAATCCCCCTTATCTTTTCCCAAACTTAGCATAAAAACAAATAACTCACTTTCTGTATAATCACTTTGTTCATATTTAATCTTCCATAACTTCATTATTTGTACCCTTTATGCTTCCAAGCATTTACATTGAAGTAATAGATGCCTAATATTTTCTATGCCTTCCTTACACAACTTGCAGACTAAATCACCCATATTTTTCCATTTACGTGTATATTCCATTGTTGCTAAAGATCCCATTCGAACTTTAAACAATAAACTACTTTCCTTGCTATTATCATAAATTAACTCACATCCAATGTTCCGTTTACTTCTATATATATTTAAAGTTCACATTACTCTCCATACTAGTTCTCCATCTCTCCAACTCTCTATTCTTTATTAATGCATCTATTCTTCTATCCCACTCCTTACCACTATAACATTCAACAATCCTCCTAACACAATCATCCCACCTTTTGTACAAGTATACTGACATAAATTCTTTATCCAAATCTTCTGCATACCACATTACCTTTCTCACCCATCTTGTTGCCTGCCCTTTACTTGTAACCCAATTAAATACTATTTTGGCTATTCTTTTATTATCCATAAACTGCAATCTACCAAACATTTTCAATTTGCTTTTTGCATCCCTCATATAAAAACTTGGCCATCCCATTTCTCCTTGAATTGCCTCCTTTGCTGCCCACACCTCTGCATCTAATGCATGTCTTCCTACATCCCTTTGTACTTTTTCTAAGTAATCTAATACCTCTTTATTAATACCTAATGCATCATTGCCATATGTTAATCCTGCTACTGCCACTCCCTTCCATACAATTCTAGCTATATCACATTTATTATATGAAAACACTGTTAATTTCTTTATCAATCCCTTTCTTTTCTTTGCTTCATTTATCAATTTTTTCTCCCATTCATCCAAGCAATTTTTTTTATTACTCAAGATGATTCTCAAATAACTATATCTATTCACCACACTTAACTTTATATCCCCCAATAAGAAGTCTTTGTCTTCTCTTTCCCCAGTATTTACCATCATTATGTTTGATTTTTTTTCACTAAATTTAATCCCCATATCTTTAACCACCCTTGTGCATGTGCTTAGCATAACTTCCATATCTTCTCTTCTTTCTGCACACAAAAAGACATCATTCGCAAAAAAAAGGCTTGACAATGTATATACTTTCTTGCCACCTATTAACGGTATCTCTATCCCTCTTCCTAGTCTTTCTATTGCTCTCTTTATTTCACTCAAATACAACACAAACAAAATAGATGACATAGGGCATCCTTGCCTCAGTCCCACCCCATTTTTAACTTTAACTGATCCTATATCCCCTAATTGATATGTATAGTAATTATTTTCATATAATTTCTTAATAACACCCACTAAAGCTTCATCCATTCCCAGATTCGCTAAACTTATCCATAATCTATTTCTATTCACTCTATCATATGTTTTCTCTATGTCTATAAAACTCATATATAACTGTCTACCTGAATTCCTACTCATATCCATAAGTTGTGCCAATTACAATATTTCCTATGACATCTATAAATACCCATTCCAAGTCATTTTTGACCCTGGAATGCACCTCCGTAAAAATACATCATGAGCTCTACAAAAGAAATAACTCTAGGAATAAAATAAAAAATAGTAATAATTGTACAACATATCAAATCCACTACAGGAAAACATCCTTCTAAATATAAATCAGCATATGGAAAAGTCACTTAAAATCTTTCAAATTGAATACATATCAAATCCACTATAGGAAAACATCTTTATAAATATAAATCAGCATATGGAAAAGTCACTTAAATTCTTTCAAATTGAATACAGTACCCCCCCTCCAATAAAACAATCTTTAAAAATAGTAAAAAGAAATTATACATTTTACAAATTCAGAAAATAAAATGAAAACAAACATGTTACCTTTTTTTTTTCTGATTATACAAATGTATTTGACTTTTACAAGTCTTTTTTTATACAACTGTGATCTTTATTATAACTATTAACAATAAATGAGAAACAATATTGCTTCACTATACAAATATGGCTGTTCCTCTACAAGGTTTAGAAAAACTTTTTTTGTTTAAATTTTTTAAAAAGGATAGTAAAAGGAGGGGAAAAACAAACAATATACCACTTTTTGAAACTCACCCATTAAAAAAAAATTATGACATTCAGCTTCTTCATCAAAATTTTGTGAGTTCCCAAGTTACTTGAGAATAAAAGAAATGAAGGAATGGATTATTTTTATTAAAGTAATAGCCTAGTTTTATGTTAAGAGAAAAGAATAAAATAATTTTTAAAAAATTTGCACAATCCATTGCACTATGGCTTCTCGTTTCTCAGCATCACGAATCTCTCAGCCACTATGCACAGAGAAACCTGTTAGTCTCCTTCCCTTCCCTTTTCCATTCACCATACTAAGTTTTTTCCATATTCTTTTCTATCTTGCTCCATCTCATTTCTACAACATTATCTTTGTCCAAAGTATGGCCTTTATATATAATCCCCCTTATCTTCTTCCAAACCCAGCATAAAAACTAAGAACCCACTTTCTATATAATCACTTTGTTTATATTTATTCTCCCACAATTTCATTATTTGCACCCTTTCTGCTTGTAAATATTTACATTCAATTAACAGATTTCTAATATTTTCTATGCCTTCCTTACATAACTTGCAAACTAAATCACCCACATTTCTCCATTTATGTTTATATTCCCTTGTTGCTAAAGATCCCATTTTTGAGCCTTAAACAGTAAACTACTTTCCTTGCTATTATCATAAATTAACTAACCCCCAATATTATGTTTACTTTTTTATATATTTAAATTCTTTTTATTCTCCATACTAGTTTTCCATCTCTTCAACTCCCTATTTTTTTTATTAATGTATCTATTCTTCTATCCGATTACTTGCTACTATAACACTTGGGCAATTTTCCTAACACAATCTTCCCACCTTTTGTATAAGTATACTGACATAAAGTCTTTATTCAAATCTTCTGCATACTGTACTACCTTTTTCAGTACCTTGTTGCCTGTCCTTTACTTATAACTCAATTAAATACTGTTTGCCTATTCTCTTATCCATAAATTGCAATCTACCAAATATTTTCATTTTGTCTTATTCTTCCCTTTCACTTTCTTTGCATATATATATATATATTGCTTATAATAGTTCTTTCATATTTCTTTGCATATATATATATATTGCTTATAATAGTTCTTTCATATACACTTCAATGCAAATAAATTTTCTTAAAAGCTTCTTTATTTTCCTTACAGAGAAGGAGAATACAGGTATTATGATGAAGACTGCTGGACAGTCGAAACTGTAAGGAAAATAAAGAAGGTTTTAAGAAAATTTGTTTGCATTGAAGTGTATATGAAAGAACTGTTATAAGCAATATATATATATATGAATATTTTCATTTTGGTTTTTGCATCTCATATAAAAACTTGACCATCCCATTTCTTCTTGAATTGCATTCTTTGCCATCCACACAGCATTGCTGTCCAGTAATGAAAAGTCCAATCCTGATGAGAAGTTCCAATACAAATTTAGGAAAAATTTCCCTCACCAAAAAAAGATACACTACTTATATTCAGAAGCTAAAAGACATAATCATCATTTAGCCCATAGAAATATTAAAATTGTTGATGATATAAATCTATATATTAACTGATATAAAGATTTGCTAGTGATAGCTTCTGAATCAATGTCAACAGAAGGGTTCTTTATTCTTGGAGAGCTATCTATTTCAAAATCACTATCTTTCTTATTTTCAGTTTATTTCTAGCTAATCCTGTAATCTTATGCTGGTGACCATTTGTTTGACAAGAATATTCATGGGGTTCATGACCACTACCAGACCAGTCACCATAGTCCTTGTCATCCAGATAATGGTCACTGCCACCACCATAGTATTTTCAATGAACATCTGTTTGATATGTCTTAATTTGAATATTGCAAATAATTTTTGCCATTGGATTTTTATTTTTGGATTTTATTTCTGAGCACTCATTCCAATCCCAACTACATTTCCATTCCAACAGCATCATTACATAATGTATCTGCAAAATTTGCATAAAACCCATGAAATTGAACTAAATTTCACATAAAATATTGAATATGTAAATATAAATTAGCTTTCAAAGATGGTGGAATGGCAGAAGTTCTTGCAGAGTTTTCTAAAATTTAAGGTTGAGCAGTTTCCCTTGTTGCCCTTTTAGGGTGTCCACAGGTGTTTTTAACCTTTTTAGGCAATTGAGGATCATGTTCCACATCACACGCAATTGCTTCAGAAATCTGCCCATCTAGTATGCTTAAAACTTCTTCAATATTAATATCACCCTTCATACCCACTGCTCCAACACACTTATGTAATCATTCCATGGCTGATTCACTTTTGCTACACTATCTAAACATCCACATACAACATTCATAGCCATTACATGGTTTGACATTGCCCAAGCCATTACAATGGGGGCAGTAGGCCAACTTTATTAGTACTGTGTGCACTCTGTAAGAATTTCCATATAGTCAGTAGTATTAATAACTTCTATCCCAAGATTAAGAGCTAGCAGGAAAAAATGTGCTATTTGGAATGATTTGATTAAATGTAAAAATATTTAATATGACACTTCTTTAAAAGGTGACATTTCCTGTTGAATTTCCTGTAATAATTCTTTATATTCCTTACTAAAATCCTTGAGTTTTGGATTAATAGTATAATGAAACACTAAAGAAAACAAATTATCAAAAAGTGATGATACACCATCTTTAATTTCAGCTTCCCATCTTCGTATATATGCTATCAAATGCTGGTTTTCCTATCAGAACTTTAGCAAGAACAGCTATATTTTTATACACATCTGCAAAGAAAATGCTGATGTTGTTGAAGCTTGAATCATCTCGATAAATTGTTTGTGATATATAGCAGCATCTATTGAAAGTAAATTTTTTAAAATAAGAGCTTGTTGTTTGAAGTAGTCCTTGCAAATTTAGCATCCCAGTAACAATCTTCCATCTTTTAGATGCAGTACATTATAGAAAACATGCATATCTATAAGACATCTGTCATTTATTGAAGTTCTAGAAACCATATCGGCCAAACCTATCTACTGTACCACAAACATTTGTTGAACCTTGGACCTATATTGTTCCAAAAGATCCCCTTATCTACCATCTTGACTCCATCAATATCTTAGAAATCCCAGATAACCCAATATAATGTTGACAATTGATAAAAGAAATGATTTTTGAGAGAGTAAACTCTATACCCTCAGTCGTGCACAGCATCCAGGTTGGTCATCTAGGCTCCAATGACTTTACTGCATGAACCCAATTTTTTTATCTCTCCATATGAAACAGATATGTCTCATGATATACAACAACATAATAGTGTGTGCATATATATATAATTTAAAGGAAATGTAAAAATGAACACAAACAAATTTTTTTGTAATATTTATTTAAAATATATGCACTGAAATAACATTTAAAATTATTATAAGTTATTGTATGTTAAATTAAACATATAAAAAAGGTCTTTATTATTTTATTTAATTCTGATAATTTAAAAAAAGCTTGTTTTTATGTTATAATAGAAAATATTGGTAATTATAAAAGTCCAGTATCTATTTTTAATTCAATTAAGTAATAACATTTTTTCTAATTCAAACTACTTACTGTTGATAAATAAAACAAGTATTAGAATATACGTTGACTATAAATTTCTATAATCTGATTTTGTTTGAAGTATATAAAATTCAGTTTTGAGTAATAGAAATTAAGAAGTGTCATTAACTTGTTTTTTTCATTTATCATGATAAAAAAAGTACCTAATTATTGTGTTTTCAAATTCCACATAGACTATAAAAAGTGGGTTTGAAAGAAAAAAGATTATTAAATTATAAAGAGAAGGCAGATAAAGAGTGGAGGCCAAATATTGTTAGTGTCATGATGGTTGAGTTTGAATTCACAGGGAAGTAAGGGCCATATTTTCTGTGGTTCATAACCCATATTTGTGTATTAGATTGCTTGCTTACCTGAAGTTTATCAAGCTATAGAGAATTAACAGAGCTGATTGACAGTCAACATTTACCTGATGTATACCTTTCCTTTTCTGAAAATTTCAATAAGTCAGTATACTACTCTATTATGGCGATGATTATACTAGGCCATCTTATTGAGAAATTCCAATACTAGCCCAAAAGCTAAAAGATTAGTGCCATGATTTTATACATATGCTGATTCATCTATATGCAAAGAAGCACGAATCAAGTTACTATTGTTATATATATATATTGTGCCCATTTCAATTTACCTAGTGGCTAAATTTGTAGTCGTGTGCATGAAAGGAAATATGAAACAAAAATCATCATCACATTTTTATATAGGAAAGGAAGCTGTAGGGCACCCAAGTTTAAACCCTACAGGATCAAGTCCCAAAAGCCTAAGACAGACAGTGGGGAAAACAGTTATGTTCTTTATTTTTTTGTGTGTTAACCAAACTCAAAAAGAGTAGTACACACCTTTTAATTATTCAATAGTTCTTTTTAAAAAGTAATATAAAATATATAGGCAGTTGTCTGTGGACAAGCTATTTAGTTTGTCATTTTAATATTTCAAATATTAACTTTCTTCAAAATTAATCTACACTTGCTAAATTCTGCTATTGTTTTCTCTATTTCTATTTTGTTTTCCATGGTTATAATCTGGGTTTAAAAGTTTTAAGGATTTAATTTTAAATATTAAAAGTATTGTTTCTAAGAAGCATTCAGATTATTTTAATAGGCCAGTTTTTATAAATGATTTGAATGACAGAGTGTGTATGAGTATATTGCATAAATAAATCTACAGTTACACATATTGGAAAAAAAAAGAAACAATTCTGTTAAATTATTTTTTTTACTCAAAGGTTTTGTTGCTATAAAGATTTCTTGTTTATATCCATATTTCTTAAAACTCACAAGGTGAGAATTCCAGCTGAAAATCTTCACATCAGAGAGATCAAAGAGAAGAGATGAAATTTTATGGTGTGAAAATTGTCATCAGGGTGGGAAAAAACCATTAAGATAATGTTCCTTCAAAACAATAATTTGTCCAGAAATCATGTTATTGTGAATTTTTTTTTTACCAGCAGTTAAAGAAAAAAAAACACGATCAGTCTAATTAGATGAGTTGACTAAAAATAAAAATATAAAAGGGCCTGGAAATTCAATTGGATTAGATTTTAAATATTGAAACTGGGGAAAGGACAAGCTTTGAATTCTGCAAGATATCAATTTGAAATTATTTTATTATATATATATAATTTTTTGAAGATTGATATAAGCTAAATGGAAGATTAAAATCTATATATATTTCATCTGGCTATCCAACCAGCCATACATCCAACACATCATATAAAAGAAAAAATGTCTGAATCAAAAGTATTCTATTCCTTATGATTGACTGGGAGAAATAAGATTAAAGTGACTGACTGCTCATCCATGTTTTAAATAGAAGAAAACATTCACCAGTATGTAAAAGTTGAATGAAAATAAATAATCTGCTGATAAGTATTAAAACATGCTAGTTTAGTTAATCCAGTGACTGAATTTAAACCCCAGCAAAATTATAAATATGAGAACAACAGATATACTCCATCTATTAGAAGAATTATGCTGAACAGAAAAAGAAGAAACAGTTCCAGTGCCAAATGGTTCCTACTGAAGCAAATAACTTCTTCATCATCATCATCATAAAAGAATTACAAACCTCAAGTCAAGCAAAGAAAGACTGTTCCAGTGAACCACAGAAATGGTCATATACCCATGGTACAGATTGGTATGTGTTTGCTGCAAAATATATAGACATTTACCAGGCTGCGTTTGAACTCTTGGAAGCCTCAACAAAATAAAAGGGACTAGTAATATGAATTTTCATTATATATATATATATTTTTTATGATATCAGGGACTATTAGTAAAAATTTTGGCAATAAAGTTTTATCTTTTCTTATGTCTAAACTTTAAGAACCAAAATTGAGTTAAACCAAGAATTTCTTCAGTAATAATAGCTATAAGCTTGATTAATGATTTTATGTATGCTAAAATTATTATACCCACTTATTGATGAATTTTGTTTTCTAAAGGGTATTATTGCATATTAATCTACATTTATGAAATGTTGTTAATATGTAAAAAAAAAATTTGTATTATTATTTGTTTTTAAATAATATTTTATTCCTCATGGGGATCAACACACACATACACAGTAATATAATAATACTTGCCATAGATATATACTTGTGTACGAATGTGAGAATAATAGACATATAGCATTAATGATATAAGATTGTTTTTTTTTAGTTAATGAGTAGCAATTTCAATAGCTTAGAGGGGGAGATAAGTAATTCAAACTTGTTTCTGGAAATCTTTTTACTTTTCAATTTAACTAACACTTTTTCTAATTAATCATTCTATTTTATATGTTAACTTTAAGATGTATAAGGATATAAAAATATGTGTGCACAAAGAGTGTTTATTTTTTTTTATGAAATATTTTTCTTGTGGATAGAAAATTTTAGCAATTTGTTATCCAAATTGATATACATTATACTATAATAAATGTTGGATATTGTCATTAGCAGGAAAGGGGGAAGAATTTAATATTAATCTTATGATTTCAATATAATAACTTATAATTATTAGTCATATAAATTTTCATTTATATCTTTAGATTGTGTGTATATATTAGTAATGCAGTAATAAATGTTAATTTGTTTTATTAAATGAGGTGTATATTTTCATTAAGAGTATTCTTTATTATTTATGATCATTCATCATCACTGGTGAATGTTAACTGTTTAAGTTCTGATTTAGATATACTAAAATTAGCCAAATAGTTATGAATTTCTAAAAACTAAATTTCATGTTAGGCTTAGTTCTAAAACTGAGGATGGAAGTACCAGCATCATCATCACCATCACATTTTTTAATTAATGAGCTAGATAAATGTTTAAAGGTCATAAATAAATAATGATCTCATCGTAGTTGGTTGTCATTTGTGAGTCATTATAATAACCACCATTCCATCATCTACATCATTCAAGGATGAGTGAAATGCCACCCTAAATTAATAGTGTACGAGCTAGTAAAACTTATGAAAGTATTAAAATGCATGTATCATATTAAAATCTAAGGGACAATTTCTGTCTAATGAATTTTAGATGCACCGCTATAGCTTAAGAATGTTTTGTGTTTCCCTTAATGTTAGTGCATATGGTGATATGGGTCTAAAATTAAAAATCCTACATTTTTTAGAAATAAGGTACCAAAGGGATTCAAACCCGGTACATTGGAAAAAGTTATAGAATATAACTTTGTCTAGGTTCAGATAATCTAGTGGCACCCTGCTAGACCATATTCACTCCATATTCACTTATTATTCACTTAATATAAAACCAAGAGATAAAAGTGGTTAAAAATTTACTGTTAGATTTAGTGAGAAAATATTTTTATTGGGTTACCAATGTACTTTCCCACTTGATATTATTTCAGGAATTATAAGGTTTTAATAGGTTATTTAAGTTATGATGTGTTCCTACTTGTTTATTGAGGATCCAATGGCTGCCTAACTATGGTTTGAAATAGGCCAGATACCAAATAACTGAAGACTAGTTTCTAATCATTATTATTATGATATTATTTTGCCATCTTGGGATTGATTTATATCTATCTCATGATCCTTTTTCTCCCTCGAAACACAGACATTATATATATATATTGTGAGAATATTAAGTGGATATATTCTAGCTACAATGTATTAAAAATCTTAAGTAGAAATTAATTTAAGTTACAATGCATTTTGGTTACAATGATTTTATGGACAACTTAATTAAATATAAATTAGTTACAATATATATATATATTTGAAAAAAAAATCAAGTCAGATGACCTAATTTTAATAAAGCTCCTATTTACAAATGTTATATATAGAGTAAGTTAAAAACAAACTCTTATGAAGCTTCAAAAATACCCTCAACCTCAGACCGCGGTTTCTGCCTCTAGCGTCATCAGTGAGGTGCTAGGGAATAAAAATACTAGAACTAGTCCAGCATTTTATCAATGCCTAACTATTGAGAAGAAAATCTGAAACTTTCAGACATTTAGATGTCCAAAAATCCAGCTATCTAACTCAAATAGCCATATGGGACTGAACTAAGTTCAGATACACCATATATTAATAGCTCTAGCAATATAAAATCGCCAAAGCATTAATAGCAAAAAACTAAAATTAAATTGAAAAAAAATCAAGTCAGATGACCTAATTTTAATAAAGCTCCTATTTACAAATGTTATATATAGAGTAAGTTAAAAACAAACTCTTATGAAGCTTCAAAAATACCCTCAACCTCAGACCGCGGTTTCTGCCTCTAGCGTCATCAGTGAAGTGCTAGGGAATAAAAATACTAGAACTAGTCCAGCATTTTATCAATGCCTAACTATTGAGAAGAAAATCTGAAACTTTCAGACATTTAGATGTCCAAAAATCCAGCTATCTAACTCAAATAGCTGTATGGGACTGAACTAAGTTCAGATACACTATATATTAATAGCTCTAGCAATATAAAATCGCCAAAGCATTAATAGCAAAAAACTAAAATTAAATTGAAAAAAAAAAAATCAAGTCAGATGACCTAATTTTAATAAAGCTCCTATTTACAAATGTTATATATAGAGTAAGTTAAAAACAAACTCTTATGAAGCTTCAAAAATACCCTCAACCTCAGACCGCGGTTTCTGCCTCTAGCGTCATCAGTGAGGTGCTAGGGAATAAAAATACTAGAACTAGTCCAGCATTTTATCAATGCCTAACTATTGAGAAGAAAATCTGAAACTTTCAGACATTTAGATGTCCAAAAATCCAGCTATCTAACTCAAATAAAATGCTGGACTAGTTCTAGTATTTTTATTCCCTAGCACCTCACTGATGATGCTAGAGGCAGAAACCGCGGTCTGATGTTGAGGGTATTTTTGAAGCTTCATAAGAGTTTGTTTTTAACTTACTCTATATATAATATATATATATATAGTATGCTTACAGGAGATGTACTTCATGAACAGATATTATCTGATGAGTAGAATATATCTATTGAAAATGACATTATTTCAAATACTTAACTTTGCAGTTAAATATTTAATTTATAAGTTTTAAGAGTAAATAAGTTTTGAGTAAATTATCCATCTAAAGAGAAAATAAGAATAAATGACTCATTTATCTCCAGAGGATTGAATCTAGTTTTTTTTTTTTTTTGGAATTAGAAAAGGAAACTCAGGAATCTTTCTTAAATATTGGAAATGAAGAAAGAAAAGCCAAAGTGGTTAAAGAACTTACAAATTGGACCTAAAGATAATGCTTTCTTTTAAAACTTTTACTTACAATTAAAAATAATGGTCTAAATTTGAATTATTTAAAATTGGTACTATCTATTTTATATATATATATACACACACATATATGTGCAAAAATATATTTTTTCAATGTTGAATTAATTATGTCTTGTGAGAATGTAATAATATGGACATATGAATTTAATAAGTTTATTTTTTGACAAATGAAGTATCCTAGGGTGCAAATGGTAATGTGTGCACACGTTTGCATGGGTGGCCATAAAAGTTAAAATCAGCCATGTTTGTCTTATTAAAAAAAATTGATTTTTCTATTAGTTCATTTACAATTCAAATTGGTTAATTTTATATTATTATACAGGAACATCTGTGTGCTTATATAGGGGTGTGCCATGTAAACATATTGAAATATCTACATGAATAAAGTGTGATAAACAGAGCAGCAAAAATTCGAAAAACCTTAATTATAAACAACAATTTGCCAAGTGCTTTCGGTACTGTATATCAGAATCATTGCGACATATTGGAACTGAATAGTTAATATTCCAGTGCATGCTCAGTAGAAGACTAGTGTTATGCTGATTGATAACGTTTTCAAACTTTGCAATAAATCAAGCCTCTTTTAACTTCCTTTTCCTATCATTTGACTCATTGCACACAGTAATAATACTTTGAGGATAAAACTCATGACCACAATTACTTTCATGATTTGAAAAAACAGAATTAATCTGTAAATCACTTTTAGATTTTTTTATACTGCTAAATATGCTGTTGTAATCGTGTTAAAACATTCGACTTTGTTTCACTGTAATAAACAGCATTACGACCAATATCTTTGCAAGCAATTTCTTTGTGTGCAATGAGTCAAATGATAGGAAAAGGAAGTTGAAAGAGCCTTGGTTTATTGTGAAGTCTAACAATTTTATCAATCAGCGTAACACTAGTGTTCCACTGAGAATGCACTGGAATATTAACCGTTTAGTTCCAACATGTCGCCATGATTCTGGCATACAGTACCAAAAGCGCTTGGAAAATTGATGTTTATAATTAATGTTTTTTGAAATTTTGGCTGCTCTGTTTATCATGCTTTGTTCATGTAGAATAATTTTCATTATCTGACAGTGTTTTTATATTATTTATATATTGAAATATACCAAGGTAGACCTAGGGACCATTACAGGTCATATAGACTTTAATATTATTTATTGTAAGCCTGCGGGCCTTTATGAATAGAGTTTTATAATAATGTGTTAGTCAGTTTATTTTGTAATAATTGTATTATATATTGATCCTTGTATACATATTTATGTATATAAACCTATTAACTCCACTACCGTGTTCGTGTGTTGATTACATAATATACTTGTCGCTGTTGAGTGCGATAAATCTCACTCAAACCCCGACCACATAAATATCCGACTAGTACTGGATATTGCACTGGTGCAGTCATAACAGTTCAATTTGAACCCTAGCAGTCTGCTGACAACCAAATAAGTCAGGCAGAATTATTGAAGTGGCGAACGAACCTATGGTATTAAACGAGTTAGTTATATAAATTGTTTACAATGCAATCGACAATATCCGAGTTTGATGTCAGAAAGGCAAATGAGTGGCCCCTGTACGTTCAACAGATTGAAAATTACTGTTTTATTAACAGGGTAGAGGAAGATGCGTATAAAACAGCAACATTATTATGTTTTGCAGGAAAAGGAGTCATACAAATAGCTAACAGATTAGCAGAACCCAACACTCCTAAAAAATTAACCTACGATGAGCTAAAACATCTTTTGTCAAATTACTTTAATCCTCACCCGTCTAGGCACATTGCCAGACTTCATTTTCAAAATCGCCATCAAGGCAGAAACGAAAATACGCAGGATTACGACTCAGCCCTACGTGAACTTGCAAAAAACTGTTATGATTCATATTTACAAGAAGCGCTACTGGAACAATTCCTATGTGGAATGAATAGCAACAGTTTGAGGCAGCAGTTACTGGCTGATGAAAACATAAATTATCGTGAAGCTATCAAACGCAGTATCGCTCACGAAATAGTACTAGAGCAAGCAAAAGAATTTGCTGTGAAAAAAGGCATTGATAGCGATCAAACAGGAATATTTGGTGTTAAAAAACTCAACAAAAAGTCTTCCGATAAAAAAATTAATAAACAGACAAATAAAAGTCGAACAAAGTGCTATTGTTGCGGAAAACTAGGTCATATATCTAAAGATTGCTATTTCAAACACGATCGATGTAGACTGTGTAAAAAAATAGGTCACATGGCGAGAATGCGTGAAAATAGAACAATTGACCAAGTTAACGGAAATAAAATACAAAGTATTAATAAAACTAAATGTAATATTGTTATAAATAATGTTATAAATCAAGCATAGAAATTTATGACTACTGTGAAAGTCTACGGAAAACCCCTGTCAACGGAAATAAACAGCGGTAGCGGCATTTCTTTAATTTCCATAACTGACTGGAATTCGATCAGGGCGGAAATAAGAGAGCCCCCTAGGCTTAGCAATACTAAGCTTAGAGCATTGGACGTAAATGGTAAAGAAATAAAAATTAAAGGTGTAGTCCAAGCGCAAATTACTAGTAATAAAGGCAACATTTCAATCTTGCCGCTATATATTGTACACGCCACCATAAACCCTCTCATTGGTCATGACTGGTTTACAGAACTCGGAATTGAAATTTCATGGGTCAAAAAAATTGAGTGAAAAAGACATAAAAGATCGTTTCCCTAAACTTTTTAATGGCAAACCAGGAATGATTAAAACTAAACCTGTGTCACTGGAAATGTCACCAGAGGCCATGCCAATAATTTGCAGACCTCGAAAGGTCCCTTTCGCACAAAAAGAAAAAGTAGTGAAAGAAATGAATGAGCTAGTGAAGAACGGCGTTCTAGAACCGACAGAGAAAACAGAGTGGGCGACTCCGTTGGTCATGATCACCAAACCTAACAGACAGATACGCTTGTGCAGCGATTATCACATAACTGTCAACAAATCTCTAAATAAACATGCCTACCCTGTCCCAAACTCCAGAGAATTACTAGCATCACTGCAAAAATCAAAATATTTTGCTAAACTAGATTTAGATGCTGCCTTCCATCAAATTCCAGTAACAAATAAGGCTGCCGAAATTCTAACACTGACCACTCATGTGGGTCTATTTAAATGCAAACGCCTTCCTTTTGGCATAGCATCTGCTCCCAGTATATTCCAAGCAAAAATTGAAACTCTGCTTACTGGATGCCAGGGCGTTATCCCTTATTTTGACGACATATTAATTACGGCAAGATCAGAAAATGAATTGCATAGTCATCTAACTACTGTCTGTCAAAGGCTAGAAGAGTTTGGAGCGAAAGTAAATACGCAAAAATGCATATGGAATGGGCACATAGTCTCTAGCTCTGGGACAAGGCCATCTCCCAAAAAGGTCAAAGCAGTGTCAGAAGCTAGAAGGCCTAGTAACGTAAAACAATTGCAGGCTTTTTTGGGTTTGGTAAACTATTTTGAGAACTTCCTAGAGGGCAAAGCTTACATAGCCAAACCATTATACGAGCTACTGAAAAAGAATCAGAAATGGAAGTGGGAAGCAACACAAGAAAGGGCTGTTCAAAATACTAAAGCTTTACTCATATCAAACAAATTACTGGTACACTATAATAGCGATCTTGAGATAACACTAACGACTGATGCATCAGAATATGGAGTGGGGGCAGTAATATGTCACCCAGCTCAATCTGGGGAATGTCCTATAGCATACGCGTCACGCACTTTGTCCCAAGCTGAAAAAAATTATAGTCAGCTGGACAAAGAAGCGCTAGCCATAGTATTTGGAATTCATAAATTCCACCAGTATTTATACGGTCGTTATTTCAAAATCATGACAGACCACAAACCACTTCTGGGAATTTTGGGCATCAAACAAATTCCGGAACACCTCAGCCCACACATGTTGAGATGGATTAACATACTCTCTGGGTATGATTACAGTCTGGAATATAAAAAGGGAAAGACTATTGGTCACGCCAACGTGCTATCCCGAATGCCTGACAACTCAGAGAACACTACAAGCAAAATAGAAATCAATTACATTGATGCGCTTCAAAGCCAGACTCAATAGCCGAAAAGTAGCAGCATAGACCAATGAAGACGCTGGCTACAAATGGCTGATGGAGAAAATTAGAGGAGGCTGGCCAGCACAACGTCCTCCATTTTTGCACATAGAGCTATGGAAAGCTCGCGAAAAACTATCAATATGTAAAGGTTGCATTCTTAAAGGCAATCAGGTCCTAATACCAAAAATAGGTAGATCGCACATGCTAAATTTATTACATGAAGGTCATCCAGGCATTGTCAGGGCAAAAGCGTTAGCCCGTAGTTATATATGGTGGCCGAGAATCACCACTGATATAGAAACATTCATAAAAAAATGTTCTAGCTGTCAGTCGTGTGCAAAAGCACCCCAGCGAAATATGAAGCATGGAAAGAAGCAGAGAAACCTTGGCAGAGAATTCACATTGACCACTGCGGTCCAATCCACGGACAATTATTTCTGGTAGTGGTCGATGCCTACTCAGGATGGTCAGAATAAAACAGTGAAAAACACAAGTTCAGATGAGACGCTGGAGAAGCTCATGGAAATTTTTTTATATCACGGGCTACCGGAAACCCTCGTATCTGATAATGGAACCGGTTTCACGTCTGAAAAATTTGCCGAATTTATGCAGGAATAAGGGATTAAACACATCCTTACCCCTCCCTACCACCCCCAATCAAATGGACTGGCCCAGAAAGTGGTACAAAGCTTAAAGTCATCCATGAATAAATTGGGAAAAGGAAGACTCCAAGAGGCAGTTTTCATGGCGTTGCTATATCAGCATTCCACACCCACAGCTAAAATGGGCAGATCACCTGCAGAAAAATATTTAGGTCGGAAGTTACGCACAAAACTCTCAGCAATAATGCCTTCAAAAGAGCATCAAATGCCAATTACAGTAAACAACAAATTTTCACCTGATGAACAAGTCTGGGTGAAAAATAATTTAAATAAATCGTGGACTCAAGCATACGTTGTACGCCATTTAAGTAAACAAGTGGTTGCTGTCCGTATGGCAGATGGCAAAATATTATGTAAACACATTAACCAATTGTGCAAGAGTGCAATAACAGAATGCACTCCGCAATTGTTTATAAGTAATGATGACAAAGAAAATGATACTCACTATGAAACTAAAAGTGAAACAGAAATCATTACTGCTGACGAAGAAAATCAAAATAGTGAAGAAAATGAAATAGTCACAGATGGTGAAACTAAATCAACCCCACGCGCAAAGAGGAGAACAAAAATTCCCTTCCGCCTGCATGATTATGTGTTAAGTTCAGAGAAATAAAAAAAAAATCTTTTTTTAGAAAAGTACGTCGCAGAACTTGGGGGAGGCGTGCTATGTGTGTGTGTATTCACATATACACGCTATAATAATAACTCTATTAACTCCATGTATCTGTGTGTATTAACAGATTCACGCAATAATAATATAACTATTACAAATGAATACAAGTATGTGTGTATGCTTATTAACAGAGATACGCAATAATAATGTAACTATTACAAATATTTAAGTATGTGCATGTATGCTAAAGGCATCACAGAAACGATTAAGGTTGGTCAGAGATAACCAGACTGACCACTTTGTACCTCGTGTCATGGGGTGACCAATGGAAATAGTGTTACAAACCGGGACAGCGGGAAAAAACAAGGTCAGACTTGCTAGGTAAAGTTGAGGGATGGATACATTTTCCTGAGTGCTCAGACACTACTTCACTTTCAGCTCGTCTCACGAAGAGGTCTACCTCCGAACATACCAAGGTGGACCTAGGGACCATTACAGGTTGTATAGACTTTAATATTATTTATTGTAAGCCTGCGGGCCTTTAAGACTAGATTTGTATAATAATGTGTTAGTCAGTTTATCTTGTAATAATTGTATTATATATTGATCCTTGTATATGTATTTATGTATATAAACCTATTAACTCCACTACCGTGTTTGTGTGTTGATTACATAATATACGTGTCGCTTTTGAGTGCGATAAATCTCACTCAAACCCCGACCACATAAATATCCGACTAGTACTGGATATTGCAAACTGTCTTATATTAAATGGGACCTTATTGGACTTTGTGAAGTTAGAAGAAAAGATGAAGAAACAATTGATTTAGAAAGTGGACATATACTCTATTATAAAGGCACAAATATTGGCAATACAGTGGAGTAGGATTCATTATAAATAAAAAGTGGAAGAACAATATTGTGGAGGTTGATGGTGTATCGGACAGAGTGGCAAGATTAGTTATACAACTTAATAGCAGATACCAAATGCAGATAATTCAGGTTTATGCCCCAACAAGTTCTCATAGTGATGAAGTAGTTGATGATTTTTATATGGATGTACAAAAGGCTTTTGATCAGAGCAAACAACATTTTAAAATTGTTATGGGAGACTTTAATGCTAGAATTGGTAGACAAATGAAAGATGAAATTGCTCTAGGTAATTTTGGTTATGGTAATAGAAATGAGAGAGGACATAGACTTGTGGAGTTTGCAGAAAAAAAAACTTTATATTATGAATTCATTTTTTGAGAAAAATGTTAAAAAGAAATGGACATGGAAGCATCCAAATGAAGGTACAGCAGAATTGGATTATATTTTGACTAACAGGAAATACATAATTCAAGATTGTAATGTTCTTAATAAATTTAAAACAGGAAGTGATCATCGATTAGTAAGGTGTAAGTTACATGTTAATGTAAAACTAGAGAGACAAAAATTATAAAAAAAAGCAATATTTACAGTTGATATTCCTAAGCTTCAGAAACATTGTAATGAATTTAAATTAGAACTTACAAATAGGTTTCAAGCGTTAGGAGATTTTGAACAAGATTCAGATTTGAATGAAATTAATATGAAAATAACTGATACACTTTCAAAATCTGCAACAAAAATAGCTGGTAGAAAAAGCAGCAATTGACTAATAAAATTTCTATTGAGACTAGAGAATGTATGAAGAAAAGAAGGAATATTCATCAAAATATAAAATCATAAACCAATTTTCTATAAAAAACTTGTTTTTTATTATTATGACTATATGAATTTTAATTTCAAGATTTTTTTTTTAAAAAAGAATTTTTTATTTTGAGAAGATTTGAAATATATGTAGAGTTTAATGATTATATAATGTTTTATTTTATTTGTTTTATTATTTTTTGTATATTTTACTGGCTTGAAAAAGACTATAAGGAAGTAAATAGTCGAAACGTTGCTCTTGAAATTAAAATTCATATAGTCATAATAATAAAAAACAAGTTTTTTAAAGAAAATTGGTTTATGATTTTATATTTTGATGAATATTGCTTATACTGACTATTTTTAAAAGAAAAAAGAAGTTCAAGATTAAAGGTTATGCTATTCTAAAAGAAGGAATATGAAGATATACAAAAATGATGTATTAAAAATAATTGAATATCTTGAATTTTGTAAAATGGTATGGAAAAGAGTTGAAAATGATATAAGAAAGTATAACTGTGAAATAGCAAGGAAAGCTGTAGAAGAAAATAAAAGTCTCAGGAATGTTAAACAACATTTTGGAATTGGAAGGAAATTTATATCTGCAATAAAAAAAAGATGGAATTATTACTAAAAAGAGAGATGATATCATGAAATTGGTAGAAGTTTTTTTTCAAGAATTATATAGTAATAAAGAACAAGTACCTCCTATATCTATTACATCTTCCGAATTGCCCAGAATTTTAAATGAAAAAGTTAGACATGCAATTAAATTTATGAAGAAAACAAAGGCTCCAGGAAATGATGGAATTATAATTGATATATTAAAAGAAGCAGGTGAAGAAATATAAACAATTTTAGCAAAGTTATATACCAAATGTCTAAATGATAAAGATGTACCAGAAGATTGGAAGAATGCAGTATTAATATTAATATTTAAAAAAGATTATAAAGAAGATAAAAGAAATTACAGACCTATCAGCCTTTTATCAGTTTTATATAAAAATTTTACCAAGATAATTACAACTCACTTACAAAGAACTTTGGATTTTTACCAACCAAGAGAACAAGCTGGATTTAAAAATGGTTTTAGTACAATAGATCATATCCAAGTATTGAGAGAAGTCATAGAAAAGACAAATGAATAAGAGTTGTCATTATGTTTTGGATTTGTAGATTATAAAAAGGCATTCAATTTTATACACTTTTCTTCAGTGATTAAAGCATTGGATCATCAAGGTATAGATCCGGAATATTGTCATATTCTAAAGAATATTTATAAAAATGCAACAGCAACAATTAGATTACATAATGATACAGAAAAAATCAACATTGAGAAAGGTGTAAGACAAGGTGACTCCATATCTCCAAAACTTTTTACAGCAGTGCTGCAAGAAGTATTTTGTGGAATAAAATGGGAAACTAAAGGAGTGAAAGTAAATGGAGAGTATTTAAGTCACTTACATTTCACAGATGATGTAGTTGTTTTTGCAAATAATGCTTTAGAGCTGCAGGAAATGTTGCAGGAGTTAGCAGATGAAAGTAGAAAAATAGGTCTAAAGATAAATGTTAAAAAGACAAAAGTAATGTTTAATCGATTTGCTCAAAATATGAAAATAAAGATTGATTATGAAGAATTGGAAGAAGCTAACAGTTACAAATACCTTGGTCAGATTATTAATACAGATGGAAACATAATGGAGGAAATTAATCATAGAATTAAACTTGGTTGGAATGTCTTTGGTAGAAATAACTTGATACTAAAAGGAAATATGCCTTGAAAAGGATGGTTTTTAACAAATGTGTTTTACCAGTTCTTACTTATGAATCTGAGACTTGGACACTTAATAAAAGAGCAATACAAAGACTTCAGACCACTCAAAGAAGTATGGAGAGATCTATGTTGGGAGTAACAAGAAGCGATCCAAAACGCAATGTATGGGTAAGACAACAAACAGGTGTTACTGACCTTATTTAAAAAATTAAAAGATTGAAATGGAGTTGGGCTGGACATATTGCTAGAAGAAATAATAATAGATGGACAATTAAAATTTTAAACTGGATTCCAAGAGATTGTAAAAGACCCAGAAAGAGACCACATGTGAGATGGATGGATGAAATAAGAAAATGTGCAGGGGTATTGTGGAGAAGAGAAGCTAAAGATCGGAGAAGATGGATTAAACTTGGAGAGACCTTCATCCTGCAGTGGATTGATAATGGTTGATGATGATGATGACATATCTTAATAACAAAGTCAATACTGCATGAAATTCTCATGTTAAGCAAATATATTTCACTTCACCGTCTGATAGTAAAATAGTAATAACAAATTGACAGCTATTTAATACTTTATTAGCATACATTGCTGCATAATTCAAACATCACTGCATATAAATCCCTTATAAGTAAACAAGAAATTATTATTTTTGCAAAGAAATAAGCGAAAACTTTTGTTACAGAAATCGTTTTAAATATAGATCAAATTACAAAAGAATTTGTATCGAAACTATTGATTTAGTTTCACAGAATTTACATCATACACAATATATCCCAATTGTAAATAAAAAAAATGGAAGTGAAATGGTGATAATAGATCATTGTTAGCATCAATCTGAAATGATAACAAATCAGAAGCACAAATTGATCAAAAATAGCAGCCATTTTCGTAAAGATATAATATATATAAGTATATCAAGTTAATTTTGCCCATGTTTATATATTTTTAACAGTAAGTTGTCTGAATCCCCAACCATATTACATTGTTCATCAAATTATCATAATGAGTAGGTATAGAGAGTGTAAAATTTTGACCTACGGTGAAGTTAAAAAATGGCTTATCACAATCATATTCATCCAACAGGTAGCAAAACTGATGTACAGATATTGAATACAACAGAATATCAAGCTGTTCATGATAGGCTGTAATTATTTGGCAGGCACCATTTTCCAACAAATCATTTCTGTAATATTATGTAGCTGTATCTGTTTGTCTTTTATTATTCTGTATGGGATGATTAATATGCATCCCGTGAAACATCACATATTTTCTTTCTTTTGAAGATTGGCTTTTGGGTCTTAAAGTTGCCTTGGCAATCAGTGCAAGATTTCACTCTAAGGTAGGTCATAAAAAAACAAATACTTTTCACTACTATTTGACGCATATCAACTTTTGTATATAAATATTTTATGGTGATAATATCACGTCCATCCATCAAATGTACAAAAAAACCTGACTGTGAATACTTTCAGCCACTTGGATAATTTTATATATGCTAAATATGTTTCTGTGCACAAGATTTAACATATAATGATGAAAAAGAACTTTTTCATTTTTTTTATTGTTAAACATAATGTATTTTTATCCGATGATCACCTAAGAGCAACATTTATAAGAAGTTTTGTAATTGTTGAATAAAACATATAAGCACATTACTTTCAATACTTGCCTCATGTTTTATCCCAGCCAATTAACAGGTTCATCTCTAAAAACAATTAATTAAGATAAAATTAAATATAAAATTACTAACCATTTACTGATTAATAATATTAAAAAAAATCGGGAAGAATCACACATAATTTAATCCTTGTATTTAAATATCATTTCACCTAGATAAAAAATTGATCATTTGTAATATTCCTTAAATTAACAAAACAAAATCAAGCAATGGACTGACACATTACCATCTTACAAATATTATAATAATGTAACAATTACACCATAATTCTGTATCTATTCATATGCCTGCTTAAGTTTTTTCTTATACTAGACCAACACTAAAATTAAAATCTCTCATCAAGTTGTTTTTATCACTAAATACTTACAGTTATCAATTTATTTTAGTCCTGTTCACTACTACCACACTTCTATGTACATAGACACATCACCTAGAGAATAAACATTCTTTATCATAAAATGTTTATATAAATATTTCAATGAACATCAATGAAGAACATTATTTTAAAATGAACTATGAAAAAATACATCATATGTTTTTACAAATAAATGTATACAATATGATTGATAAAGGAATTGAGAACATAATATAATAAAAAATAAGTACCACGAATAATAACATAATATTAAGAAACAACAGAATCCTTAATATCAAAAGCCTATTTTGATATTTGGAATAAAGAAAAGGAAATTGAAAAAAAATGAAATGTCAATGTTAATAAAATTTGGTTCTGTAATACACATATCATTAGTTCTGCATATGCATAGTGCAGAAGTTAATCATACTCTATGGACAACTACATGTATAAGTGATGCATTTATTATCTCACATGAACCTTCTTGATAATAATCAGAGAATGCAACAATAGTCACCTCTTAAAGTTTACACCAATTATTACATTCAAATTGGCCTGGTTATTATTCTCAACATGATTGTTGAGTCCATAGAGCATTTGGGACTAGCTAAAAACAAATTGATTTCTAAACTTATTCACAGACAATTCTGAATTTGTATTACAGTAGGAGAAATTGGACAAAGGAAACAAATGTGATGAATCAGGTGGAGAATGAAATAAAAGAAATTTAGTGAGAGGAATTGAAAAGGGAGAAGTAGAGTAAGATGGAATAAACAAACAAAAAGAAATGTTAGTCAAACATAAAGAGACATATAAAAATATTACAGTGGATGAAAGAGAGATATGAAACCAATTAAAAACCAAGTGGCAGGAAGAATGAGAGAAAATCCTCTTATTACAATTAAAATATTTGTAAAGAAGAGCAATTAATGGCACAAACATTTTTTAAACTCTAATGAAGGTGGAAGTGTTAAACAAACAGTAATATAAAACCAATTTAATGATAGTTCTAAACAACTTGCATAGTAACAAAAAATGTAAAAAAATTATTGAAAAAATAAATAGCAAATGTATCAGTTATAGAAAAATAATGATAAAGCAATTACATGAACATGATTAAAATATAAAACATTATGGGGATAGGAGAATAAGGTATGACAGACTAGTAACATTTTTGTAAATCATGGAATGCAATAAAGATAAAAGAAAAAATTTCACACAACCTTTACCTAATTTAAAACATTACTTTTCAATAAATCAATTTAAAGGAAAAGTTTAAGTTGGTCTGCACTGATAAAAAGCATCAAAAGATACATGAGCCTTCTTTTCAAAGAAGTGATGTATCTATAACGTAAAGTGGAACAGTGGCAAGAGAGTCAAATACATGTGTTGTATATATAATGTGATATCTAGTGAAAGTAATTAACTGAAACTCAAAAGTCTATTTGAAAAAAAAGATGGGCAACATATAACATATAAATTGGGAATGACAAAATGAATTTTAATAGTTCATTGTATATGGACATAATATTTGATTATTTTGTATTTCAAAAAATAATTAATTTGAAATCTTTAGAATAAATTTGGACTACTGATGTGAAAGATTACTTTCACTGGAGAATAAATAGCATAGCAGTTTTAATGGAATATTATTGGTTTTTCTTTTACTTTTACCACAGAACCAATTCTGAGTTTTTTTAAAGTAATTACATTTAAAGCAATTTATCATGATGGCTGTGCAGTTAATGTTCACCAAAACCTAAATTATTGTAAATATCACTCATAAAAATATAAAATTTGGAATTATTTTATTCTCACAGTAATATCCAATTAAGGAATCAATTTTTGAGATATTTCAAGCATCTACTTGATCTAATAAATAAATCTAAAATTATTATAGTAAAATGATAGATTTTAATGTAATAGCTCAATCAATTTACTCTATTTCATCCAAAAGTCTACCCATGTATTCCCTACTCATATGTAGTCTAGCATTCTATATATGGTCATTGGATTTAGGCAAGCCCAAGTGCAAATTTCATGTGTCAAAGTTAAAATTATACTGAAAGATACCAATATGAATTTTTTACCTTACAGTTGATTAAGTATCCGACATTAGCTATCACTTTTCTGGGGAAAAGCAAAGACATCATACCAAGTAAAATATGAATTAATGCAGGTGAATTATTCATACAATCATGCATGTATATTAATAAAGTAATGATAGATGATTGATGAGATAAAACTAAAAAAATATTGACCACTCCCATGAAATTAATTATTAATAACTATCAATAAAAAATTATTAATGTTAAAATACATTTTTGTATGAAACAAAAATAAAATTGCCATGCTAGATATCTATTATATGATATAAATTTGAATAATTACCTAAGACCCTTTGAACTTTTGTCATCCAAATACATTTAAGTATAAGCTTTTTACATACACAAATTATGATCAGATGACCACTGCAGATTATTTTTTTTACTATCATCTTCCTATGGAATCAGTGGCAAATTTGTTTTCTCTTGATTTGCAAAAAATCTTGTCTGAGGGAAATTTCTGGGTAAGGATCGATAGCATGCCTCCAGAGCAAAGTAGATTTACAACTTCTAACCTCAAATTGACCATCTTTAATATTGAACAATCATTTCAATACATGTTAGTTTCTCTATTGTAATGTTTATTATCTGACAAAATTTCTATTTTTTACTGGCAATTATATTTGTGAGTCTTACATTGGTGGTTGAGAGGTCAGTGAGACTGCCTTGCACTAGCAGGCAGTTGCCCCGGCTGCGGGTTCACGTCCCGGCCGATGCCATGACACTTAAAAAAATTTTTATTAATTTCCAAAATGATTATTTAATCCAGCATTTCTCTCAGATGTAGAAAGAAACTATTTCTTAATTCTGCTTTGGTAGCAATTGCTATCTAATGGTCCACAATTTTTTATTTTTTTTTTCAATCATACAAAAAATGTTTTAATTTATTTAATCTGATGAAATATCTTCTATTTTCTAATTTTCTCTAAAATTGAATTTGCATTTAGGATCCAATTTTGTTAGCGAATTAATGAAATCCTTATTTCATTTAATTTGAAATGTTTTGTTATTTTCCTATTCTGGCTTCTTCTCTTAAATATCTACATATTTGACAATAGCAATTTCTTTACCAGATTCAAGCTAAAAGGATTTTTTTTGTTAAGTTAAAAATAAAATTACAATAGAAACTATACTATATAAAAATAACAAATACAAAAAATATAATTCAATCAACAAATGTAGATTATTTTTTATTAAAAAAGATCTTTTATTTTAATTTACAGCAAATTTGTTTTTTCTTCAAATACAGAGCAAATACGTTAGCATATAATTTTCACCTATAACTTTCTCTCGCTTTTAAACACACTATACATAAAATCAAAAACATCTATCAGAAAGATAAATCAGCTAATGCGTATTTTAGTAATTTCACTATACACTGAAAGATATAGTAGTCTCGAGAGACAAGTAAAGATTATTTGATTTTACAATTTTTAAATACAGCAGTAGTAATTTCATCTCAATATAATAAAAATTAATAACGAATATATATAGCCTTTGATATCTGCAATACATATTTGTAAAAAAAAAAATTCTCTAAAATATAATTTTTTCTTAATCAAAAAAAGTAATCCTTTGCAAATAAATAGTAGTTTCGACCACCTAAGGGCCTATTACTCAAAACGCTTACCAAGCCAATCACGCATGAGATATTCTGCCTTGAGCTTTTTCGATAAGGAATTGCGTGCCGTAAGCAATCGCAACACAGTGACGACTTTTATTGGTAGGAATTTCTGGTCTGCTAGCTGCATGCAGATAATTCACGTAATACTGATTAACATAGGCGAACCCCTATCTTTGCTTATAATTACTTATTAGTTCACAAAGTAACATACGAGAAAACGCTACGCTACTTAAACAAGCCAGTTACTAAGATTAAAATAATGTATTTATACATGGTTTTCACAAAATAGTGATTTAGATTTTTACTACGAAATCAATCAAAATTATAAAATAAAGCAGATTATTTGTAAGTCATACATAATAATTTAAAACGTTTATGATCGTAAATCATTATATATTAATGCACCCTAGTGCTACATTGCTAGACTTATTCAATTTTTTTTTCATGTGAATTATTCTATTATTGAAATAAAAAATACTGAGATTACCATAATTTGGAAATATATTAAATGTTGAAAAAGACCAAAAAATTAATCAATAAATGCATGAATATGTATCTTAATAACAAAGTCAATTCTGCATGAAATTCTCATGTTAAGGAAATATATTTCACTTCACAGTCTGACAGGAAAATAGTAATAACAAATTGACAGCTATTTAGCACTTCATTAGCATACATTGCTGCATAATTCAAAGGTCACTGCATATAAATCCCTTATAAGCAAACAAGAAAGTATTGTTTTTGCAAAGAAATAAGCTAAAAATTTTGTTACAGAAATCATCGTAGATATAGATTCAATTACAAAAGTATTTGTATCGAAATTAATAATTTAGTTTCATAGAATTTACATCATACACAATATATCCCAATTGTAAATAATGAAAACAATTGAAGTCAAATGGTGATAATAGATTATTGTTAGCATCAATGAAATGATAACAGATCAGAAGCACCAATTGATCAAAAATAGCAGACATTTTTGTAAAGATATAATATACATAAGTATATAAAGTTAACTTTGACCATGTTTATATATTTTTAACAGTAAGTTGTCTGAATCCCCAATTATATTACATTGTTCATCAAATTATCATAATGAGTTGGTGTAAATATAGTGTAAAATTTTGGCCTACGGTGAAGTTAAAAGATGGCCTATCACAATCATATTCATCCAACAGTTAGCAAAACTGATGTACAGATATTTAATACCACCAAACATCAAGATGTTCATGATGGGCTGTAATTATTTAACAGGAACCAGCATTTCCATCATGTAAAGATAGAGGTTTTTAGCATTATACAAAAAATCATTTCTGTAATATTATGTAGCTGTATCTTACTGTTTGTCTTTTATTATTTTGCATGGGAAGATTAATATGCATCCCTTGAAACATCACATATTTTCTTTCTTTAAAAGATTGGCTTTTGGGTCTTAGAGTTGCCTTGGAAATAACCACAAGATTTCACTCTAAGCTAGGTCATAAAAGAACAAATACTTTTCACTGGTATTTGACACATATCAACTTTTGTATATAAATATTTTATGGTGATAAAATCACTTCCATCCATCAAATGTACAAAAAAACCTCACCATAAATACTTTCAGCCACTTGGATAATATTATATATACTAAATATGTGTCTGTGCATAAGATTTAACATGTAATGGTGAAATATAATTTTTCATTTTTTTATTGTTATACATAATGTATTTTTATCTGATGATCACCTAAGAGCAACATTTATAAGAAGTTTTGTAATTGATGAATAAAACATATAAGCACCTTACTTTCAATACTTGCCTCATGTTTTATCCCAGCCAATTAACATGTCCATCTCTAAAAACAATTAATTAAAATAAAATTAAATATAAAATTACTGACCATTTACTGATTAATAATATTAAGAAAAAAAATCGGGAAGAATCACACATAATTTAATCCTTGTATTTAAATATCATATCACCTAGATAAATAATTGATAACTTGTAATATTCATTAAATTAACAAAACAAAATCAAGCAATGGACTGACACATTACCATCTTACAAATATAATAATGTAACAATTACATCATAATTCTGTATCTATTCATAATCCTGCTTAAGTTTTTTCTTATACTAGACCAACACTAAAATAAAAATCTCTCATCAAGTTGCTTTTATCACTAAATATTTTCAGTTATCAATTTATTTTAGTCCTGTATACTACTACCGCACATCTATGTACATAGACACATCACCTAGAGAATAATCATTCTTTATCATAAAATGTTTATATAAATATTTCAATGAACATCAATTAAGAACATTTTAAAATGAACTATGAAAAAATACATCAACATATGTTTGTACAAATAAATGTATACAATATGATTGATAAAAGAATTGTGAATGTAATATAATAAGAAATAAGTACCAAGAATAATAACATAATATTTAGAAACAACAGAATCCTTCATAACAAAAGCCTATTTTGATATTTGGAATAAAGAAAACGAAATTGAAAAAAAATGAAATGTCAAAGTTAATAAAATTTGGTTCTGTAATACAGATTTCATTAGTTCTGCATATGCATAGTGCAGAACTTAATCATACTATATGGACAACTACATGTATAAGTGATGCATTTATTATCTCACATGAACTTTCTTGATAATAATCAGAGAATGCAACAATATTAATCTCTTAAAATATACACCAGTTATTGCATTCAAATTGGCCTGGTTATTCTCAACATGATTCTTAAGTCATACAAGCATTTGGGGCTAGATAAAAACCAATTGATTTCTAAACTTATTCACAGACAATTGTGAACTTGTATTAGAATAGGAGAAAATGGACAAAGGAAGAAAATGGGTGAATCAGGTGGAGAATGAAATAAAAGAAATTTAGTGAGAGGAATTTAAAAACGAGAGGTAAAGCAAGATGGAATAAATAAACAAAAAGAAATGATAGTCAAACATAAAAAGGCCTATTAAAATATTACAGTGGATGAAAGACAGATATTAAACCAATTAAAAACCAAGTGGCAGGAAGAATAAGAGAAAAACCTCTTACTACAATCAAAATATTTGTAAAGGAGAGCAATGAATGGCACAGAAGTTTTCAAAACTCTAATGAAGATGAAAGTGTTAAACACACAGTAATATAAAACCAATTTAGAGATAGTTCTAAACAACTTGCATAGTAACATAAAATGTAAAAAAATTATTGAAAAAATAAATAGCAAAAGTATCAGTTATAGAAAAATAATGATAAAGCAATTACATGAACATGATTAAAATATAAAACATTATGGGATAGGAGAATCAGGTATGACAGACTAGTAACATTTTTGTAAATCATGGAATGCAATAAAGATAAAAGAAAAAATTTAACACAACCTTTACCTAATTTAAAACATTACTTTTCAATAAATCAATTTAAAAGAAATGTTTAAGTTGGTCTGCACTGACAAAAAGTGTCAAAAGATACATGAGCCTTCTTTTCAAAGGAGTGATGTATATATAATGTAAAGTGGAACAGTGGCAACAGTCAAATACATGTGTTGTATATATAATGTGATAACTAGTGAAAGTAATTAACTGAAACTCAAAAGTCTATTTGAAAGAAAAGATGGGCAACATATAACATATAAATTGGGAATGACAAAATGAATTTTAATAGTTCATTGTATATGGACATAATATTTGATTATTTTGTATTTCAAAAAATAATTAATTTGAAATCTTTAGATTAAATTTGGACTACTGATGTAAAAGATTACTTTCACTGGAGAATAAATACCATAGCAGTTTTAATGGAATATTATTGGTTTTTCTTTTACTTTTACCACCGAACCAGTTCTGAGTTTTTTTAAAGTAATTACATTTAAAGCAATTTATCATGATGGTTGTGTAGTTAATATTCATCAAGACCTAAATTATTGTAAATATCACTCATAAAAGTATAAAATTTGGAATTATTTTATTCTCACAGTAATATCCAATTAAGGAATCAATTTTGGAGATATTCCAAGCATCTACTTGATCTAATAAATAAATCTAAAAATATTATTGTAAAATGATAGATTTTAATGTAATAGCTCAATCAATTTCCTCTATTTTATCCAAAAGTCTACCCATGTATTCCCTACTCATATGTAGTCTAGTATTCTATATATGGTCATCGGATTTAGGCAAGCCCAAGTGCAAATTTCATGTGTCAAAGTTAAAATTATACTGAAAGATGCAAATATGAATTTTTTAACTTACGGTTGATTAAGTATCTGACATTAGCTATCACTTTTCTGAGGAAAAAGCAAAGACATCATACCAAGAAAAATATGAATTAATGCAGTTGAATTATTCATATAATCATGCATGAATATTAATAAAGTAATGATAGATGATTGATGAGATAAAACTAAAAAAATATTGACCACTCCAATGAAATTAATAATTAATAACTATCAATAAAAAATTATTAATGTTAAAATACATTTTTGTATGAAACAAAAATAAAATTGCCATGTTAGATTTCCATTATATGATATAAATTTGAATAATTACCTATGACCCTTTGAACTTTTGTCATCCAAATACATTTAAGTATAAGCTTTTTACATACACAAATTATGATCAGATGACCAGTGCAGATTATTTTTTTACTATCATCTTTCTGTGGAATCAGTGGCAAATTTGTTTTCTCTTGATTTTCAAAAAATCTTGTCTAAAAAAATTTTTTGGGTATGGATAGATTGCATGCCTCCAGATCAAAGTAGATTTACAACTTCTAACCTCATAATGACCAACTTTAATATTGGACAATTAGTTTCTCTATTGTAATATTAATTATCTGACAAAATTTCTATTTTTTTACTGGCAATTATATTAATTGCCAAAATTATTATTCAATCCAGCATTTCTTGCAGGTGTAGACCGAAACTATTTCCCATTTCTCCTCTGGTAACAACTGCTATCTAATTGTCCACAATTCTTTTTTCAAGCATACAAAAAATGTTTTAATTTCTTTATCTCTGATGAAATATCTTCTATTTTTTAATTGTCTTGAAATTTGAATTTGCGATTAGGATCCAATTTTGTTAGCGAATTAAATGAAATCCTTATCTCATTTAATTTGAAATGTTTTGTTATTTTCCAACTACGGCTTATCTTAAATATCTACATATTTGACAAAAGCAATTTCTTTACCAGATTCAAGCTAAAAGCATTTTTTTAAGTTAAAAATAAAATAACAATAGAAACCACAATATATGAAATAACAAATACAAAAAGTATAATTCAATCAAGAAATGTAGATTATTTTTTATTAAAAAAGATTTTTTATTTTAATTTACAGCAATTTTTTTTTCTGCAAATACGTTAGCATATAATTTTCACCTCTAACTTTCTCTCGCTTTTAAACACACTATAAATAAAATCAAAAACATTTATCAGAAAGATAAATCAGGTAAAGGTTATTTTAGTAATTTCACTATACACTGAAAAATATAGTAGTCTTTAGAGAAAAAAAAGATTATTTCATTTTACAATTTTTAAATACAGCAGTAGTAGTTTCATCTCAATATATTAAAAATTAATAACAAATATATATAGCCTTTGATATCTGCAATATATATTTGTAAAATAAAAAAATTCTCTAAAATATAATTTTTTTCTTAGTCAAAAAAAAGTAATCCTTTGCTATATATACATATAAATAGTAGTTTCTACCACCTAATGGCCTATTACTCAAAACGCTTACCAAGCCAATCAAGCATGATATATTCTGCCTTGAGCTTTTTCGATAAGAGATTGCATGCCGTAAGCAATAGCAACTCAGTGATGACTTTTATTGGTAGGAATTTCTGCTCTGCCAGCTGCATGCAGATAATTCACGTAATACTGATTAACATAGGCGAACCACTATCCTTGCTTATAATTACTTATTTGCTCACAAAGCAACATACGAGAAAACGCTACGCTACTTAAACAAGCCAGTTACTAAGATTGAAATAATGTATTTATACATGGTTTTCACAAAATAGTGATTTAGATTTTTACAGCGAAATCAATCAAAATTATAAAATAAAGCAAATTATTTGTAAGTCATACATAATAATTTAAAACGTTTATGATCATAAATCATTATATATTAATGCACCCTAGTGCTACATTGCTAGACTTATTCAATTTTTTTTCACGTGAATTATTCTATTATTGAAATAAAAAATACTGAGATTACCATAATTTGGAAATATATTAAAAGTTGAAAAAGACCAAAAAATTAATCAATAAACACATGAATTAGAAGAAGAACTGTCTTATATTAAATGGGACCTTATTGGACTTTGTGAAGTTAAAAGAAAAGGTGAAGAAACAATTGATTTAAAAAGTGGACATATACTCTATTATAAAGGCACAAATATGGAAATACAAGTGGAGTAGGATTCATTATAAATAAAAAGTGGAAGAACAATATTGTGGAGATTGGTTGTGTATTGGACAGAGTGGCAAGATTAGTTATACAACTTAATAGCAGATACCAAATGCAGATAATTTAGGTTTATGCCCCAACAAGTTTTCATAGTGATGAAGTAGTTGAAGATTTTTATATAGATGTACAAAAGGCTTTTGATCAGAGCAAATCACATTTTAAAATTGTTATGGGAGACTTTAATGTTAGAATTGGTAAACAAATGAAAGATGAAATTGCTGTAGGTAATTTTGGTTATGGTAATAGAAATGAGAGAGAACATAGACTTGTGGAGTTTGCAGAAGAAGAAAAACTTTATATTATGAATTCATTTTTTGAGAAAAATGTTAAAAGGAAATGGACATGGAAGCATCTAAATGAAGGTACAGCAGAATTGGATTATATTTTGACTAAAAGGAAATACATATTTCAAGATTGTAATGTTCTTAATAAATTTAACACAGGAAGTGATCATCGATTAGTAAGGTGTAAGTTACATGTTAATGTAAAACTAGAGAGACAAAAATTATTAAGAAAAACAATATTTACAGTTGATATTCCTAATCTTCAGAAACATTGTAATGAATTTAAATTAGAACTTACAAATAGGTTTCAAGTGTTAGGAGATTTTGAACAAGATACAGATTTGAATGAAATTAATATGAAAATAACTGATACACTTTTAAAAACTGCAATGAAGATAGCTGGTAGAAAAAAGCAGCAATTGACTAATAAAGTTTCTATTGAGACTAGAGAATTTATGAAGAAAAGAAGGAATATGAAGATATACAAAAATGATTTATTAAAAAGAATTGAATATCTTGACTTTTGTAAAATGGTACAGAAAAGAGTTGAAAATGATATAAGAAAGTATAACTGTGAAATAGCAAGGAAAGCTGTAGAAGAAAATAAAAGTCTCAAGAATATTAAACAACATTTTGGTATTGGTAGGAAATTTATATCTGCAATAAGAAAAAAAGATGGAATTATTATTAAAAAGAGAGATGACATCATGAAATTGGTAGAAGTTTTTTATCAAGAATTATATAGTAATAAAGAACAAGTACCTCCTATATCTATTACATCTTCCAAATTACCCAGAATTTTAAATGAAGAAGTTAGACATGCAATTAAATTTATGAAGAAAGGAAAGACTCCAGGAAATGATGGAATTATAATTGATATATTAAAAAAAGCAGGTGAAGAAATAGAAACAATTTTAGCAAAGTTATATACCAAATGTCTAAATGATAAAGATGTGCCAGAAGATTGGAAGAATGCAGTAATAATATTAATATTTACAAAAGGTGATGAAGAAGATAAAAATTAGAGACCTATCAGCTTTTTATTAGTTTTATATAAAATTTTTACCACGATAATTACAATTCATTTACAGAGAACTTTGGATTTCCACCAACCAAGAGAACAAGCTGGATTTAATAGTGGTTTTAGTACAATAGATCATATCCAAGTATTGAGAGAAGTCATAGTAAGGACAAATGAATATGAGTTGTCATTATGTTTTGGATTTGTAGATTATGAAAAGGCATTTGTTTCTATACACATTTCTTTAGTGATTAAAGCATTGGATCATCAAGGTATAGATCCTGGATATTGTCATATTCTAAAGAATATTTATAAAAATGCAACAGCAACAATTAGATTACATAATAATACTGAAAAAATCAACATTGAGAAAGGTGTAAGACAAGGTGACTCCATATCTCCAAAACTTTTTACAGCAGTGCTGCAAGAAGTATTTTGCAGATTAAAATGGGAAACTAAAGAAGTGAAAGTAAATGGAGAGTATTTAAGTCACTTACATTTCGCAGATGATGTAGTTGTTTTTGCAAATAATGCTTTAGAGCTGCAGGAAATGTTGCAGGAGTTAGCAGATGAAAGTAGAAAAATAGGTCTAAAGATAAATGTTAAAAAGACAAAAGTAATGTTTAATCCATTTGCTCAAAATATGAAAATAAAGATTGATTATGAAGAATTGGAAGAAGTTAACAGTTACAAATATCTTGGTCAGATTATTAATACAGATGGAAACATAATGGAGGAAATTAATCATAGAATTAAACTTGGTTGGAATGTCTTTGGTAGAAATAACTTGATACTAAAAGGAAATATGTCTATGTGTTTGAAAAGGATGGTTTTTAACAAATGTGTTTTATCCATTCTTACTTATGGATCTGAGACTTGGACACTTAATAAAAAAGCAATACAGACTTCAGACCACTCAAAGGAGTATGGAGAGATGTATGTTGGGAGTAAAAAGAAGACATCGAAAACACACTGTATGGGTAAGACAACAAACAGGTGTTACTACCTTATTGAAAAAATTAAAAGATGGAAATGGAGTTGGGCTGGACATATTGCTAGAAGAGATGATAATAGATGGACAATTGAAATTTTAAACTGGATTCCAAGAGATTGTAAAAGACCCAGAAAGAGACCACATGTGAGATGGATGGGTGAAATAAGAAAATGTGCAGGGGTATTGTGGAGAAGAGAAGCTAAAGATCGGAGAAGATGGATTAAACTTGGAGAGACCTTCATCCTGCAGTGGATTGATAATGGTTGATGATGATGATGACATATCTTAATAACAAAGTCAATACTGCATGAAATTCTCATGTTAAGCAAATATATTTCACTTCACAGTCTGATAGTAAAATAGTAATAACAAATTGATAGCTATTTAATACTTTATTAGCATACATTGCTGCATAATTCAAACATCACTGCATATAAATCCCTTATAAGTAAACAAGAAATTATTATTTTTGCAAAGAAATAAGCGAAAGCTTTTGTTACAGAAATCGTTTTAAATATAGATCAAATTATAAAAGAATTTGTATCGAAACTATTGATTTAGTTTCATAGAATTTACATCAAACACAATATATCGCAATTGTAAATAATAATAAAATGGAAGTGAAATGGTGATAATAGATTATTGTTAGCATCAATCTGAAAAGACAACAAATCAGAAGCACAAATTGATCAAAAATAGCAGACATTTTCGTAAAGATATAATATACATAAGTATATCAAGTTAATTTTGCCCATGTTTATATATTTTTAACAGTAAGTTGTCTGAATCCCCAACCATATTACATTGTTCATCAAATTATCATAATGAGTTGGTATAGAGATAGTGTAAAATTTTGAACTACGGTGAAATTAAAAGTTGGCTTATCACAATCATATTCATCCAACAGGTAGCAAAACTGGTGTACAGATATTGACTACAACAGAATATCAAGCTGTTCATGATGGGCTGTAATTATTTGACTGGCACCAGCATTAAGAACATGTGAACATAGAGGTTTTTAGCATTTTACACAAATCATTTCTGTAATATTATGTAGCTGTATCTAATTGTTTGTCTTTTTTATTTTGTATGGGATGATTAATATGCATCCCTTGAAACATCACATATTTTCTTTCTTTAGAAGATTGGCTTTTGGGTCTTAGAGTTGCCTTGGCAATCAATGCAAGATTTCACTCTAAGGTGGTCATAAAAAAAACAAATACTTTTCACTAGTATTTGGCGCATATCAACTTTTGGATATAAATATTTTATGGTGATAATATCAATTCCATCCATCAAATGTACAAAAAAACCTGACTGTGAATACTTTCAGCCACTTGGATAATTTTATATATGCTAAATATGTTTCTGTGCACAAGATTTAACATATAATGATGAAAAAGAACTTTTTCATTTTTTTTATTGTTAAACATAATGTATTTTTATCCGATGATCACCTAAGAGCAACATTTATAAGAAGTTTTGTAACTGATGATTGAAACATATAAGCACATTACTTTCAATACTTGCTTCATGTTTTATCCCAGCCAATTAACATGTTCATCTTTAAAAACAATTAATTAAGGTAAAATTAAATATAAAATTACTGACCATTTACTGATTAATAATATTAAAAAAAAATCGGGAAGAATCACACATAATTTAATCCTTGTATTTAAATATCATTTCACCTAGATAAATAATTGATCACTTGTAATATTCATTAAATTAACAAAACAAAATCAAACAATGGACTGACACATTACCATCTTACAAATATTATAATAATGTAACAATTACACCATAATTCTGTATCTATTCATAACCCTGCTTAAGTTTTTTCTTATACTAGACCAACCCTAAAATAAAAATCTCTCATCAAGTTGCTTTTATCACTAAATACTTTCAGTTATCAATTTATTTTAGTCCTGTTCACTATTAGCGCACATCTATGTACATAGACACATCATCTAGAGAATAAACATTCCCTGTCATAAAATGTTTATATAAATATTTCAATGAACATCCATTAAAAACATTATTTTAAAATGAACTATGAAAAAATACATCAACATATATTTGTACAAATAAATGTAAACAATATGATTGATAAAAGAATTGTGAATGTAATATAATAAGAAATAAGTACCAAGAATAATAACATAATATTTAGAAACAACAGAATCCATAATAACAAAAGCCTATTTTGATATTTGAAATAAAGAAAACGAAATTGAAAAAAAATGAAATGTCAAAGTTAATAAATTAGTTCTGCACATGCATAGTGCAGAACTTAATCATACTCTATGGACAACTACGTGTATAAGTGATGCATTTATTATCTCACATGAACATTCTTGACAATAATCAGAGAATGCAACAATATTCATCTCTTAAAATATACACCAATTATTGCATTCAAATTGGCCTGGTTATTATTCTCAACATGATTGTTGAGTCCATAGAGCATGTGGGACTAGCTAAAAACAAATTGATTTCTAAACTTATTCACAGACAATTCTGAATTAGTATTAGAGTAGGAGAAATTGGACCATGGAAACAAATATAATGAATCAGGTGGAGAATGAAATAAAAGAAATTTAGTGAGAGGAATAGAAAAAAAAGAAGTAGAGTAAGATGGAATAAATAAACAAAAAGAAATGATAGTCAAACATAAAGAGGCATATAAAAATTTTACAGGGGATGAAAGAGAGATATGAAACCAATTAAAAAACAAGCGGCAGGAAGAATGAGAGAAAAACCTCTTACTACAATTAAAATATTTGTAAAGGAGAGCAATGAATGGCACAGAAGTTTTTCAAACTCTAATGAAGATGGAAGTGTTAAACAAACAGTAATATAAAACCAATTTAGAGATAGTTCTAAACAACTTGCATAGTAACATAAAATGTAAAAAAATTATTGAAAAAATAAATAGCAAAAGTATCAGTTATAGAAAAATAATGATAAAGCAATTACATGAACATGATTAAAATATAAAACATTATGGGGATAGGAGAATCAGGTATGACAGACTAGTAACATTTTTGTAAATCATGGAATGCAATAAACATAAAAGAAAAAATTTCACACAACCTTTACCTAATTTAAAACATTACTTTTCAATAAATCAATTTAAAGGAAAAGTTTAAGTTGGTCTGCACTGATAAAAAGTGTCAAAAGATACCTGAGCCTTCTTTTCAAAGGAGTGATGTATATATAATGTAAAGTGGAACAGTGGCAACAGAGTCAAATACATGTGTTGTATATATAATGTCATAACTAGTGAAAGTAATTAACTGAAACTCAAAAGTCTATTTGAAAGAAAAGATGGGCAACATATAACATATAAATTGGGAATGACAAAATGAATTTTAATAGTTCATTGTATATGGACATAATATTTGATTATTTTGTATTTCAAAAAATAATTAATTTGAAATCTCCAGGATAAATTTGGACTACTGATGTAAATGATTACTTTCACGGGAGAATAAATAGCATAGCAGTTTTAATGGAATATTATAGGTTTTTCTTTTACTTTTACCACAGAACCAGTTCTGAGTTTTTTTTTTGAAGGAATTACATTTAAAGCAATTTATCATGATGGTTGTGTAGTTAATATTCACCAAGACCTAAATTATTGTAAATATCACTCATAAAAATATAAAATTTGGAATTATTTTATTCTCACAGTAATATCCAATTAAGGAATCAATTTTTGAGATATTTCAAGCATCTACTTGATCTAGTAAATAAATCTAAAAATATTATTGTAAATTGATAGATTTTAATGTAATAGCTCAATCAATTTACTCTATTTCATCCAAAAGTCTACCTATGTATTCCCTACTCATATGTAGTCTAGCATTCTATATATGGTCATCGGATTTAGGCAAGCCCAAGTGCAAATTTCATGTGTCAAAGTTAAAATTATACTGAAATATGCAAATATGAATTTTTTACCTTAAGGTTGATTAAGTATCAGACATTAGCTATCACTTTTCTGGGTAAAAAGCAAAGACATCATACCAAGAAAAATATGAATTAATGCAGGTTAATTATTCATACAATCATGCATGTATATTAATAAAGTAATGATAGATGATTGATGAGATAAAACTAAAAAAATATTGACCACTCCCATGAAATTAATAATTAATAACTATCAATAAAAAATTATTAATGTTAAAATACATTTTTATATGAAGCAAAAATAAAATCTCCATGTTAGATATCTATTATATGATATAAATTTGAATAATTACCTAAAACCCTTTGAACTTTTGTCATCCAAATACATTTAAGTATAAGCTTTTTACATACACAAATTATGATCAGATGACCGGTGCAGATTATTTTTTTACTATCATCTTCCTGTGGAATCAGTGGCAAATTTGTTTTCTCTTGATTTGCAAAAAATCTTGTCTGAGGGAAATTTCTGGGTAAGGATCGATAGCATGCCTCCAGAGCAAAGTAGATTTACAACTTCTAACCTCATAATGACCATCTTTAATATTGAACAATTGTTTCAATGCATGTTACTTCTCTATTGTAATGTTTATTATCTGACAAAATTTCTATTTTTTACTGGCAATTATATTTGTGAGTCTTACATTGGTGGTTGAGAGCTCAGCGAGACTGCCTTGCACTAGCAGGCAGTTGACAAGGCTGCGGGTTCGCATCCCGGCCGATGCCGTCACACTTAAAAAAAAATTTTATTAATTGCCAAAATGATTATTTAATTCAGCATTTCTCTCAGGTGTAGAAAGAAACTATTTCCCAATTCTGCTTTGGTAGCAATTGCTATCTAATAGTCCACAATTTTTTATTCCTTTTTCAATCATACAAAAAATGTTTTAATTTATTTTATCTGATGAAATATCTTCTATTTTCTAATTCTCTCTAAAATTGAATTTGCATTTAGGATCCAATTTTGTTAATGAATACATGAAATCCTTATCTCATTTAATTTGAAATGTTTTGTTATTTTCCTATTCTGGCTTCTTCTCTTAAATATCTACATATTTGACAAAAGCAATTTCTTTACCAGATTCAAGCTAAAAGGATTTTTTTTTGTTAAGTTAAAAATAAAATTACAATAGAAACTACACTATATGAAATAACAAATACAAAAAATATAATTCAATCAAGAAATGTAGATTCTTTTTTTTAAAAAAAGATCTTTTATTTTAATTTACAGCAAATTTATTTTTTCTTCAAATACAGAGCAAATACGTTAGCATATAATTTTTCACCTCTAACTTTCTCTCGCTTTTAAACAAACTATAAATAAAATCAAAAACATCTATCAGAAAAATAAATCAGCTAATGCGTATTGTAGTAATTTCACTATACACTGAAAGATATAGTAGTCTCGAGAGACAAGTAAAAATTATTTGATTTTACAATTTTTAAATACAGCAGTAGTAATTTCATCTCAATATAATAAAAATTAATAACAAATATATATAGACTTTGATATCTGCAATACATATTTTAAAAAAAAAAAAAAATTCTCTAAAATATAATTTTTTCTTAGTCAAAAAAAGTAATCCTTTGCAAATAAATAGTAGTTTCCACCACCTAAGGGCCTATTACTCAAAACGCTTACCAAGCCAATCACGCATGAGATATTCTGCCTTGAGCTTTTTCAATAAGGAATTGCGTGCCGTAAGCAATCGCAACACAGTGACGACCTTTTTATTGGTAGGAATTTCTGGTCTGCTAGCCGCATGCAGATAATTCACGTAATACTGATTAACATAGGCGAACCCCTATCTTTGCTTATAATTACTTATTAGCTCACAAAGCAACATACGAGAAAACGCTACGCTACTTAAACAAGCCAGTTACTAAGATTGAAATAATGTATTTATACAAGGTTTTCACAAAATAGTGATTTAGATTTTTACTACGAAATCAATCAACATTATAAAATAAAGCAAATTATTTGTAAGTCATACATAATAATTTAAAACGTTTATGATCGTAAATCATTATTTATTATTGCACCCTAGGGCTATATTGCAAGACTTATTCAATTTTTTTTCATGTGAATTATTCTATTATTAAAACAAAAAATAATGAGATTACCATAATTTGGAAATATATTAAATGTTGAAAAAGACCAAAAAATTAATCAATAAAGGCATGAATATGTATCTTAATAAAGTCAATACTGCATGAAATTCTCATGTTAAGCAAATATATTTCACTTCACAATCTGACAGTAAAATAGTGATAACAAATTGACAGCTATTTAACACTTCATTAGCATACATCGCTGCATAATTCAAAGGTCACTGCATATAAATCACTTATAAGCAAACAAGAAATTATTATTTTTGCAAAGAAATAAGCTAAAAATTTTGTTACAGAAATCATCGTAAATATAGATTCAAATACAAAAGTATTTGTATGTCAATTAATAATTTAGTTTCATAGAATTTATATCATACACAATATATCCCAATTGTAAAAAAAAAAAATTGAAGTGAAATGGTGATAATAGATTATTGTTAGCATCAATGAAATGATAACATATCAGAAGCACAAATTGATCAAAAATAGCAGACATTTTTGTAAAAATACAATATACATAAGTATATAAAGTTAATTTTGCCCATGTGTATATATTTTTAACAGTAAGTTGTCTGAATCCCCAACCATATTACATTGTTCATCAAATTATCATAATGAGTTGGTATAAAGATAGTGTAAAATTTTGGCCTATGGTGAAGTTAAAAGATGGCCTATCACAATCATATTCATCCAACAGGTAACAAAACTGATGTACAGATATTGAATACCACCAAATATCAAGCTGTTCATGATGGGCTGTAATTATTTGACAGGCACCAGCATTTCCACCATGTTAACATAGAGGTTTTTAGCATTATACACAAATCATTTCTGTAATATTATGTAGCTGTATCTTACTGTTTGTCTTTTATTATTCTGTATGGGATGATTAATATGCATCCCTTGAAACACCACATATTTTCTTTCTTTAAAAGATTGGCTTTTGGGTCTTAGAGTTGCCTTGGCAATAACTGCAAGATTTAACTCTAAGGTAGGAAATAAAAGAACAAATACTTTTCACTAGTATTTGACACATATCAACTTTTGTATATAAATATTTTATGGTGATAATATCACTTCCATCCATCAAATGTACAAAAAAAACCCACCATAAATACTTTCAGCCACTTGGATAATATTATATATACTAAATATGTTCCTGTGCACAAGATTTAACATATAATGATGAAATATAACTTTTTCATTTTTTTTATTCTTATACATAATGTATTTTTATCTGATAATCACCTAAGAGCAACATTTATAAGAAGTTTTGTAACTGATGAATGAAACATATAAGCACATTACTTTCAATACTTGCCTCATGTTTTATCCCAGCTAATTAACATGTTCATCTCTAAAAACAATTAATTAAGATAAAATTAAATATAAAATTACTGACCATTTACTGATTAATAATATTAAAAAAAAATCGGGAAGAATCACACATAATTTAATCCTTGTATTTAAATATCATTTCACCTAGATAAATAATTGATCACTTGTAATATTCATTAAATTAACAAAACAAAATCAAGCAATGGACTGACACATTATCATCTTACAAATATTATAATAATGTAACAATTACACCATAATTCTGTATCTATTCATAACCCTGCTTAAGTTTTTTCTTATACTAGACCAACACTAAAATAAAAATCTCTCATCAAGATGCTTTTATCATTAAATACTTTCAGTTATCAATTTATTTTAGTCCTGTTCACTACTACCTCACATCTATGTACATAGACATATCACCTAGAGAATAAACATTCCCTATCATAAAATGTTTATATAAATATTTCAATGAACATCAATTAAGAACATTATTTTAAAATGAACTATGAAAAAATACATTAACATATGTTTGTACAAATAAATGTAAACAATATGATTGATAAAAGAATTGTGAATGTAATATAATAAGAAATAAGTACCAAGAATAATAACATAATATTTAGAAACAACAGAATCCATAATAACAAAAGCCTATTTTGATATTTGAAATAAAGAAAACGAAATTGAAAAAAAATGAAATGTCAAAGTTAATAAATTAGTTCTGCACATGCATAGTGCAGAACTTAATCATACTCTATGGACAACTACGTGTATAAGTGATGCATTTATTATCTCACATGAACATTCTTGACAATAATCAGAGAATGCAACAATATTCATCTCTTAAAATATACACCAATTATTGCATTCAAATTGGCCTGGTTATTATTCTCAACATGATTGTTGAGTCCATAGAGCATGTGGGACTAGCTAAAAACAAATTGATTTCTAAACTTATTCACAGACAATTCTGAATTAGTATTAGAGTAGGAGAAATTGGACCATGGAAACAAATATAATGAATCAGGTGGAGAATGAAATAAAAGAAATTTAGTGAGAGGAATTGAAAAAAAAAGAAGTAGAGTAAGATGTTATAAATAAACAAAAAGAAATGATAGTCAAACATAAAGAGGCACATAAAAATTTTACAGGGGATGAAAGAGAGATATGAAAGCAATTAAAAAACAAGCGGCAGGAAGAATGAGAGAAAAACCTCTTACTACAATTAAAATATTTGTAAAGGAGAGCAATGAATGGCACAGAAGTTTTTCAAACTCTAATGAAGATGGAAGTGTTAAACAAACAGTAATATAAAACCAATTTAGAGATAGTTCTAAACAACTTGCATAGTAACATAAAATGTAAAAAAATTATTGAAAAAATAAATAGCAAAAGTATCAGTTATAGAAAAATAATGATAAAGCAATTACATGAACATGATTAAAATATAAAACATTATGGGGATAGGAGAATCAGGTATGACAGACTAGTAACATTTTTGTAAATCATGGAATGCAATAAACATAAAAGAAAAAATTTCACACAACCTTTACCTAATTTAAAACATTACTTTTCAATAAATCAATTTAAAGGAAAAGTTTAAGTTGGTCTGCACTGATAAAAAGTGTCAAAAGATACCTGAGCCTTCTTTTCAAAGGAGTGATGTATATATAATGTAAAGTGGAACAGTGGCAAGAGAGTCAAATACATGTGTTGTATATATAATGTGATAACTAGTGAAAGTAATTAACTGAAACTCAAAAGTCTATTTGAAAGAAAAGATGGGCAACATATAACATATAAATTGGGAATGACAAAATGAATTTTAATAGTTCATTGTATATGGACATAATATTTGATTATTTTTTATTTCAAAAAATTATTAATTTGAAATCTCCAGGATAAATTTGGACTACTGATGTAAATGATTACTTTCACTGGAGAATAAATAGCATAGCAGTTTTAATGGAATATTATTGGTTTTTCTTTTACTTTTACCACAGAACCAGTTCTGAGTTTTTTTTTTGAAGGAATTACATTTAAAGCAATTTATCATGATGGTTGTGTAGTTAATATTCACCAAGACCTAAATTATTGTAAATATCACTCATAAAAATATAAAATTTGGAATTATTTTATTCTCACAGTAATATCCAATTAAGGAATCAATTTTTGAGATATTTCAAGCATCTACTTGATCTAATAAATAAATCTAAAAATATTATTGTAAATTGATAGATTTTAATGTAATAGCTCAATCAATTTACTCTATTTCATCCAAAAGTCTACCCATGTATTCCCTACTCATATGTAGTCTAGCATTCTATATATGGTCATCGGATTTAGGCAAGCCCAAGTGCAAATTTTATGTGTCAAAGTTAAAATTATACTGAAAGATGCAAATATGAATTTTTTACCTTAAGGTTGATTAAGTATCAGACATTAGCTATCACTTTTCTGGGGAAAAAGCAAAGACATCATACCAAGAAAAATATGAATTAATGCAGGTTAATTATTCATACAATCATGCATGTATATTAATAAAGTAATGATAGATGATTGATGAGATAAAACTAAAAAAATATTGACCACTCCCATGAAATTAATAATTAATAACTATCAATAAAAAATTATTAATGTTAAAATACATTTTTATATGAAGCAAAAATAAAATCTCCATGTTAGATATCTATTATATGATATAAATTTGAATAATTACCTAAAACCCTTTGAACTTTTGTCATCCAAATACATTTAAGTATAAGCTTTTTACATACACAAATTATGATCAGATGACCGGTGCAGATTATTTTTTTACTATCATCTTCCTGTGGAATCAGTGGCAAATTTGTTTTCTCTTGATTTGCAAAAAATCTTGTCTGAGGGAAATTTCTGGGTAAGGATCGATAGCATGCCTCCAGAGCAAAGTAGATTTACAACTTCTAACCTCATAATGACCATCTTTAATATTGAACAATTGTTTCAATGCATGTTACTTCTCTATTGTAATGTTTATTATCTGACAAAATTTCTATTTTTTACTGGCAATTATATTTGTGAGTCTTACATTGGTGGTTGAGAGCTCAGCGAGACTGCCTTGCACTAGCAGGCAGTTGACAAGGCTGCGGGTTCGCATCCCGGCCGATGCCGTCACACTTTAAAAAAAATTTTATTAATTGCCAAAATGATTATTTAATTCAGCATTTCTCTCAGGTGTAGAAAGAAACTATTTCCCAATTCTGCTTTGGTAGCAATTGCTATCTAATAGTCCACAATTTTTTATTCCTTTTTCAATCATACAAAAAATGTTTTAATTTATTTTATCTGATGAAATATCTTCTATTTTCTAATTCTCTCTAAAATTGAATTTGCATTTAGGATCCAATTTTGTTAATGAATACATGAAATCCTTATCTCATTTAATTTGAAATGTTTTGTTATTTTCCTATTCTGGCTTCTTCTCTTAAATATCTACATATTTGACAAAAGCAATTTCTTTACCAGATTCAAGCTAAAAGGATTTTTTTTTGTTAAGTTAAAAATAAAATTACAATAGAAACTACACTATATGAAATAACAAATACAAAAAATATAATTCAATCAAGAAATGTAGATTCTTTTTTTTAAAAAAAGATCTTTTATTTTAATTTACAGCAAATTTATTTTTTCTTCAAATACAGAGCAAATACGTTAGCATATAATTTTTCACCTCTAACTTTCTCTCGCTTTTAAACACACTATAAATAAAATCAAAAACATCTATCAGAAAAATAAATCAGCTAATGCGTATTGTAGTAATTTCACTATACACTGACAGATATAGTAGTCTCGAGAGACAAGTAAAAATTATTTGATTTTACAATTTTTAAATACAGCAGTAGTAATTTCATCTCAATATAATAAAAATTAATAACAAATATATATAGCCTTTGATATCTGCAATACATATTTGTAAAAAAAAAAAAAAATTCTCTAAAATATAATTTTTTCTTAATCAAAAAAAGTAATCCTTTGCAAATAAATAGTAGTTTCCACCACCTAAGGGCCTATTACTCAAAACGCTTACCAAGCCAATCACGCATGAGATATTCTGCCTTGAGCTTTTTCAATAAGGAATTGCGTGCCGTAAGCAATCGCAACACAGTGACGACCTTTTATTGGTAGGAATTTCTGGTCTGCTAGCCGCATGCAGATAATTCACGTAATACTGATTAACATAGGCGAACCCCTATCTTTGCTTATAATTACTTATTAGCTCACAAAGCAACATACGAGAAAACGCTACGCTACTTAAACAAGCCAGTTACTAAGATTGAAATAATGTATTTATACAAGGTTTTCACAAAATAGTGATTTAGATTTTTACTACGAAATCAATCAACATTATAAAATAAAGCAAATTATTTGTAAGTCATACATAATAATTTAAAACGTTTATGATCGTAAATCATTATTTATTAATGCACCCTAGGGCTATATTGCTAGACTTATTCAATTTTTTTTCATGTGAATTATTCTATTATTAAAACAAAAAATACTGAGATTACCATAATTTGGAAATATATTAAATGTTGAAAAAGACCAAAAAATTAATCAATAAAGGCATGAATATGTATCTTAATAAAGTCAATACTGCATGAAATTCTCATGTTAAGCAAATATATTTCACTTCACAATCTGACAGTAAAATAGTAATAACAAATTGACAGCTATTTAACACTTCATTAGCATACATCGCTGCATAATTCAAAGGTCACTGCATATAAATCACTTATAAGCAAACAAGAAATTATTATTTTTGCAAAGAAATAAGCTAAAAATTTTGTTACAGAAATCATCGTAAATATAGATTCAAATACAAAAGTATTTGTATCGCAATTAATAATTTAGTTTCATAGAATTTATATCATACACAATATATCCCAATTGTAAAAAAAAAAAATTGAAGTGAAATGGTGATAATAGATTATTGTTAGCATCAATGAAATGATAACATATCAGAAGCACAAATTGATCAAAAATAGCAGACATTTTTGTAAAAATACAATATACATAAGTATATAAAGTTAATTTTGCCCATGTGTATATATTTTTAACAGTAAGTTGTCTGAATCTCCAACCATATTACATTGTTCATCAAATTATCATAATGAGTTGGTATAAAGATAGTGTAAATTTTTGGCCTATGGTGAAGTTAAAAGATGGCCTATCACAATCATATTCATCCAACAGGTAACAAAACTGATGTACAGATATTGAATACCACCAAATATCAAGCTGTTCATGATGGGCTGTAATTATTTGACAGGCACCAGCATTTCCACCATGTTAACATAGAGGTTTTTAGCATTATACACAAATCATTTCTGTAATATTATGTAGCTGTATCTTACTGTTTGTCTTTTATTATTCTGTATGGGATGATTAATATGCATCCCTTGAAACACCACATATTTTCTTTCTTTAAAAGATTGGCTTTTGGGTCTTAGAGTTGCCTTGGCAATAACTGCAAGATTTCACTCTAAGGTAGGAAATAAAAGAACAAATACTTTTCACTAGTATTTGACACATATCACCTTTTGTATATAAATATTTTATGGTGATAATATCACTTCCATCCATCAAATGTACAAAAAAACCCACCATAAATACTTTCAGCCACTTGGATAATATTATATATACTAAATATGTTCCTGTGCACAAGATTTAACATATAATGATGAAATATAACTTTTTCATTTTTTTTATTCTTATACATAATGTATTTTTATCTGATAATCACCTAAGAGCAACATTTATAAGAAGTTTTGTAACTGATGAATGAAACATATAAGCACATTACTTTCAATACTTGCCTCATGTTTTATCCCAGCTAATTAACATGTTCATCTCTAAAAACAATTAATTAAGATAAAATTAAATATAAAATTACTGACCATTTACTGATTAATAATATTAAAAAAAAATCGGGAAGAATCACACATAATTTAATCCTTGTATTTAAATATCATTTCACCTAGATAAATAATTGATCACTTGTAATATTCATTAAATTAACAAAACAAAATCAAGCAATGGACTGACACATTATCATCTTACAAATATTATAATAATGTAACAATTACACCATAATTCTGTATCTATTCATAACCCTGCTTAAGTTTTTTCTTATACTAGACCAACACTAAAATAAAAATCTCTCATCAAGATGCTTTTATCATTAAATACTTTCAGTTATCAATTTATTTTAGTCCTGTTCACTACTACCGCACATCTATGTACATAGACACATCACCTAGAGAATAAACATTCCCTATCATAAAATGTTTATATAAATATTTCAATGAACATCAATTAAGAACATTATTTTAAAATGAACTATGAAAAAATACATTAACATATGTTTGTACAAATAAATGTAAACAATATGATTGATAAAGGAATTGTGAATGTAATATAATAAGAAATAAGTACCAAGAATAATAACATAATATTTAGAAACAACAGAATCCATAATAACAAAAGCCTATTTTGATATTTGAATTAAAACGAAATTGAAAAAAAATGAAATGTCAAAGTTAATAAATTAGTTCTGCACATGCATAGTGCAGAACTTAATCATACTCTATGGACAACTACATGTATAAGTGATGCATTTATTATCTCACATGAACATTCTTGACAATAATCAGAGAATGCAACAATATTCATCTCTTAAAATATACACCAATTATTGCATTCAAATTGGCCTGGTTATTATTCTCAACATGATTGTTGAGTCCATAGAGCATGTGGGACTAGCTAAAAACAAATTGATTTCTAAACTTATTCACAGACAATTCTGAATTAGTATTAGAGTAGGAGAAATTGGACCATGGAAACAAATATAATGAATCAGGTGGAGAATGAAATAAAAGAAATTTAGTGAGAGGAATTGAAAAAAAAAGAAGAGAGTACGATGTGAATAAATAAACAAAAAGAAATGATAGTCAAACATAAAGAGGCATATAAAAATTTTACAGGGGATGAAAGAGAGATATGAAACCAATTAAAAAACAAGTGGCAGGAAGAATGAGAGAAAAACCTCTTACTACAATTAAAATATTTGTAAAGGAGAGCAATGAATGGCACAGAAGTTTTTCAAACTCTAATGAAGATGGAAGTGTTAAACAAACAGTAATATAAAACCAATTTAGAGATAGTTCTAAACAACTTGCATAGTAACATAAAATGTAAAAAAATTATTGAAAAAATAAATAGCAAAAGTATCAGTTATAGAAAAATAATGATAAAGCAATTACATGAACATGATTAAAATATAAAACATTATGGGGATAGGAGAATCAGGTATGACAGACTAGTAACATTTTTGTAAATCATGGAATGCAATAAACATAAAAGAAAAAATTTCACACAACCTTTACCTAATTTAAAACATTACTTTTCAATAAATCAATTTAAAGGAAAAGTTTAAGTTGGTCTGCACTGATAAAAAGTGTCAAAAGATACCTGAGCCTTCTTTTCAAAGGAGTGATGTATATATAATGTAAAGTGGAACAGTGGCAAGAGAGTCAAATACATGTGTTGTATATATAATGTGATAACTAGTGAAAGTAATTAACTGAAACTCAAAAGTCTATTTGAAAGAAAAGATGGGCAACATATAACATATAAATTGGGAATGACAAAATGAATTTTAATAGTTCATTGTATATGGACATAATATTTGATTATTTTTTATTTCAAAAAATTATTAATTTGAAATCTCCAGGATAAATTTGGACTACTGATGTAAATGATTACTTTCACTGGAGAATAAATAGCATAGCAGTTTTAATGGAATATTATTGGTTTTTCTTTTACTTTTACCACAGAACCAGTTCTGAGTTTTTTTTTGAAGGAATTACATTTAAAGCAATTTATCATGATGGTTGTGTAGTTAATATTCACCAAGACCTAAATTATTGTAAATATCACTCATAAAAATATAAAATTTGGAATTATTATATTCTCACAGTAATATCCAATTAAGGAATCAATTTTTGAGATATTTCAAGCATCTACTTGATCTAATAAATAAATCTAAAAATATTATTGTAAATTGATAGATTTTAATGTAATAGCTCAATCAATTTACTCTATTTCATCCAAAAGTCTACCCATGTATTCCCTACTCATATGTAGTCTAGCATTCTATATATGGTCATCGGATTTAGGCAAGCCCAAGTGCAAATTTCATGTGTCAAAGTTAAAATTATACTGAAAGATGCAAATATGAATTTTTTACCTTAAGGCTGATTAAGTATCAGACATTAGCTATCACTTTTCTGGGGAAAAAGCAAAGACATCATACCAAGAAAAATATGAATTAATGCAGGTTAATTATTCATACAATCATGCATGTATATTAATAAAGTAATGATAGATGATTGATGAGATAAAACTAAAAAAATATTGACCACTCCCATGAAATTAATAATTAATAACTATCAATAAAAAATTATTAATGTTAAAATACATTTTTATATGAAGCAAAAATAAAATCTCCATGTTAGATATCTATTATATGATATAAATTTGAATAATTACCTAAAACCCTTTGAACTTTTGTCATCCAAATACATTTAAGTATAAGCTTTTTACATACACAAATTATGATCAGATGACTGGTGCAGATTATTTTTTTACTATCATCTTCCTGTGGAATCAGTGGCAAATTTGTTTTCTCTTGATTTGCAAAAAATCTTGTCTGAGGGAAATTTCTGGGTAAGGATCGATAGCATGCCTCCAGAGCAAAGTAGATTTACAACTTCTAACCTCATAATGACCATCTTTAATATTGAACAATTGTTTCAATGCATGTTACTTCTCTATTGTAATGTTTATTATCTGACAAACTTTCTATTTTTTACTGGCAATTATATTTGTGAGTCTTACATTGGTGGTTGAGAGCTCAGCGAGACTGCCTTGCACTAGCAGGCAGTTGACAAGGCTGCGGGTTCGCATCCCGGCCGATGCCGTCACACTTTAAAAAAAATTTTATTAATTGCCAAAATGATTATTTAATTCAGCATTTCTCTCAGGTGGAGAAAGAAACTATTTCCCAATTCTGCTTTGGTAGCAATTGCTATCTAATAGTCCACAATTTTTTATTCCTTTTTCAATCATACAAAAAATGTTTTAATTTATTTTATCTGATGAAATATCTTCTATTTTCTAATTCTCTCTAAAATTGAATTTGCATTTAGGATCCAATTTTGTTAATGAATACATGAAATCCTTATCTCATTTAATTTGAAATGTTTTGTTATTTTCCTATTCTGGCTTCTTCTCTTAAATATCTACATATTTGACAAAAGCAATTTCTTTACCAGATTCAAGCTAAAGGGATTTTTTTTTGTTAAGTTAAAAATAAAATTACAATAGAAACTACACTATATGAAATAACAAATACAAAAAATATAATTCAATCAAGAAATGTAGATTCTTTTTTTTAAAAAAAGATCTTTTATTTTAATTTACAGCAAATTTATTTTTTCTTCAAATACAGAGCAAATACGTTAGCATATAATTTTTCACCTCTAACTTTCTCTCGCTTTTAAACACACTATAAATAAAATCAAAAACATCTATCAGAAAAATAAATCAGCTAATGCGTATTGTAGTAATTTCACTATACACTGACAGATATAGTAGTCTCGAGAGACAAATAAAAATTATTTGATTTTACAATTTTTAAATACAGCAGTAGTAATTTCATCTCAATATAATAAAAATTAATAACAAATATATATAGCCTTTGATATCTGCAATACATATTTGTAAAAAAAAAAAAAAAAATTCTCTAAAATATAATTTTTTCTTAATCAAAAAAAGTAATCCTTTGCAAATAAATAGTAGTTTCCACCACTAAGGGCCTATTACTCAAAACGCTTACCAAGCCAATCACGCATGAGATATTCTGCCTTGAGCTTTTTCAATAAGGAATTGCGTGCCGTAAGCAATCGCAACACAGTGACGACCTTTTATTGGTAGGAATTTCTGGTCTGCTAGCCGCATGCAGATAATTCACGTAATACTGATTAACATAGGCGAACCCCTATCTTTGCTTATAATTACTTATTAGCTCACAAAGCAACATACGAGAAAACGCTACGCTACTTCAACAAGCCAGTTACTAAGATTGAAATAATGTATTTATACAAGGTTTTCACAAAATAGTGATTTAGATTTTTACTAGGAAATCAATCAAAATTATAAAATAAAGCAAATTATTTGTAAGTCATACATAATAATTTAAAACGTTTATGATCGTAAATCATTATTTATTAATGCATCCTAGGGCTATATTGCTAGACTTATTCAATTTTTTTTCATGTGAATTATTCTATTATTAAAACAAAAAATACTGAGATTACCATAATTTGGAAATATATTAAATGTTGAAAAAGACCAAAAAATTAATCAATAAAGGCAAGAATATGTATCTCAATAAAGTCAATACTGCATGAAATTCTCATGTTAAGCAAATATATTTCACTTCACAATCTGACAGTAAAATAGTAATAACAAATTGACAGCTATTTAACACTTCATTAGCATACATCGCTGCATAATTCAAAGGTCACTGCATATAAATCACTTATAAGCAAACAAGAAATTATTATTTTTGCAAAGAAATAAGCTAAAAATTTTGTTACAGAAATCATCATAAATATAGATTCAAATACAAAAGTATTTGTATCGCAATTAATAATTTAGTTTCATAGAATTTATATCATACACAATATATCCCAATTGTAAAAAAAAATTGAAGTGAAATGGTGATAATAGATTATTGTTAGCATCAATGAAATGATAACATATCAGAAGCACAAATTGATCAAAAATAGCAGACATTTTTGTAAAAATACAATATACATAAGTATATAAAGTTAATTTTGCCCATGTGTATATATTTTTAACAGTAAGTTGTCTGAATCTCCAACCATATTACATTGTTCATCAAATTATCATAATGAGTTGGTATAAAGATAGTGTAAAATTTTGGCCTATGGTGAAATTAAAAGATGGCCTATCACAATCATATTCATCCAACAGGTAACAAAACTGATGTACAGATATTGAATACCACCAAATATCAAGCTGTTCATGATGGGCTGTAATTATTTGACAGGCACCAGCATTTCCACCATGTTAACATAGAGGTTTTTAGCATTATACACAAATCATTTCTGTAATATTATGTAGCTGTATCTTACTGTTTGTCTTTTATTATTCTGTATGGGATGATTAATATGCATCCCTTGAAACACCACATATTTTCTTTCTTTAAAAGATTGGCTTTTGGGTCTTAGAGTTGCCTTGGCAATAACTGCAAGATTTCACTCTAAGGTAGGAAATAAAAGAACAAATACTTTTCACTAGTATTTGACACATATCACCTTTTGTATATAAATATTTTATGGTGATAATATCACTTCCATCCATCAAATGTACAAAAAAACCCACCATAAATACTTTCAGCCACTTGGATAATATTATATATACTAAATATGTTCCTGTGCACAAGATTTAACATATAATGATGAAATATAACTTTTTCATTTTTTTTATTCTTATACATAATGTATTTTTATCTGATAATCACCTAAGAGCAACATTTATAAGAAGTTTTGTAACTGATGAATGAAACATATAAGCACATTACTTTCAATACTTGCCTCATGTTTTATCCCAGCCAATTAACATGTTCATCTCTAAAAACAATTAATTAAGATAAAATTAAATATAAAATTACTAACCATTTACTGATTAATAATATTAAAAAAAATCGGGAAGAATCACACATAATTTAATCCTTGTATTTAAATATCATTTCACCTAGATAAATAATTGATCACTTGTAATATTCATTAAATTAACAAAACAAAATCAAGCAATGAACTGACACATTATCATCTTACAAATATTATAATAATGTAACAATTACACCATAATTCTGTATCTATTCATAACCCTGCTTAAGTTTTTTCTTATACTAGACCAACACTAAAATAAAAATCTCTCATCAAGATGCTTTTATCATTAAATACTTTCAGTTATCAATTTATTTTAGTCCTGTTCACTACTACCGCACATCTATGTACATAGACACATCACCTAGAGAATAAACATTCCCTATCATAAAATGTTTATATAAATATTTCAATGAACATCAATTAAGAACATTATTTTAAAATGAACTATGAAAAAATACATTAACATATGTTTGTACAAATAAATGTAAACAATATGATTGATAAAGGAATTGTGAATGTAATATAATAAGAAATAAGTACCAAGAATAATAACATAATATTTAGAAACAACAGAATCCATAATAACAAAAGCCTATTTTGATATTTGAATTAAGAAAAAATTGAAAAAAAATGAAATGTCAAAGTAAATAAATTAGTTCTGCACTATGCATGTGCAGAACTTAATCATACTCTATGGACAACTACATGTATAAGTGATGCATTTATTATCTCACATGAACATTCTTGACAATAATCAGAGAATGCAACAATATTCATCTCTTAAAATATACACCAATTATTGCATTCAAATTGGCCTGGTTATTATTCTCAACATGATTGTTGAGTCCGTTGAGCATGTGGGACTAGCTAAAAACAAATTGATTTCTAAACTTATTCACAGACAATTCTGAATTAGTATTAGAGTAGGAGAAATTGGACCATGGAAACAAATATAATGAATCAGGTGGAGAATGAAATAAAAGAAATTTAGTGAGAGGAATAGAAAAAAAAGAAGTAGAGTAAGATGGAATAAATAAACAAAAAGAAATGATAGTCAAACATAAAGAGGCATATAAAAATTTTACAGGGGATGAAAGAGAGATATGAAACCAATTAAAAAACAAGTGGCAGGAAGAATGAGAGAAAAACCTCTTACTACAATTAAAATATTTGTAAAGGAGAGCAATGAATGGCACAGAAGTTTTTCAAACTCTAATGAAGATGGAAGTGTTAAACAAACAGTAATATAAAACCAATTTAGAGATAGTTCTAAACAACTTGCATAGTAACATAAAATGTAAAAAAATTATTGAAAAAATAAATAGCAAAAGTATCAGTTATAGAAAAATAATGATAAAGCAATTACATGAACATGATTAAAATATAAAACATTATGGGGATAGGAGAATCAGGTATGACAGACTAGTAACATTTTTGTAAATCATGGAATGCAATAAACATAAAAGAAAAAATTTCACACAACCTTTACCTAATTTAAAACATTACTTTTCAATAAATCAATTTAAAGGAAAAGTTTAAGTTGGTCTGCACTGATAAAAAGTGTCAAAAGATACCTGAGCCTTCTTTTCAAAGGAGTGATGTATATATAATGTAAAGTGGAACAGTGGCAAGAGAGTCAAATACATGTGTTGTATATATAATGTGATAACTAGTGAAAGTAATTAACTGAAACTCAAAAGTCTATTTGAAAGAAAAGATGGGCAACATATAACATATAAATTGGGAATGACAAAATGAATTTTAATAGTTCATTGTATATGGACATAATATTTGATTATTTTTTATTTCAAAAAATTATTAATTTGAAATCTCCAGGATAAATTTGGACTACTGATGTAAATGATTACTTTCACTGGAGAATAAATAGCATAGCAGTTTTAATGGAATATTATTGGTTTTTCTTTTACTTTTACCACAGAACCAGTTCTGAGTTTTTTTTTTGAAGGAATTACATTTAAAGCAATTTATCATGATGGTTGTGTAGTTAATATTCACCAAGACCTAAATTATTGTAAATATCACTCATAAAAATATAAAATTTGGAATTATTTTATTCTCACAGTAATATCCAATTAAGGAATCAATTTTTGAGATATTTCAAGCATCTACTTGATCTAATAAATAAATCTAAAAATATTATTGTAAATTGATAGATTTTAATGTAATAGCTCAATCAATTTACTCTATTTCATCCAAAAGTCTACCCATGTATTCCCTACTCATATGTAGTCTAGCATTCTATATATGGTCATCGGATTTAGGCAAGCCCAAGTGCAAATTTCATGTGTCAAAGTTAAAATTATACTGAAAGATGCAAATATGAATTTTTTACCTTAAGGCTGATTAAGTATCAGACATTAGCTATCACTTTTCTGGGGAAAAAGCAAAGACATCATACCAAGAAAAATATGAATTAATGCAGGTTAATTATTCATACAATCATGCATGTATATTAATAAAGTAATGATAGATGATTGATGAGATAAAACTAAAAAAATATTGACCACTCCCATGAAATTAATAATTAATAACTATCAATAAAAAATTATTAATGTTAAAATACATTTTTATATGAAGCAAAAATAAAATCTCCATGTTAGATATCTATTATATGATATAAATTTGAATAATTACCTAAAACCCTTTGAACTTTTGTCATCCAAATACATTTAAGTATAAGCTTTTTACATACACAAATTATGATCAGATGACTGGTGCAGATTATTTTTTTACTATCATCTTCCTGTGGAATCAGTGGCAAATTTGTTTTCTCTTGATTTGCAAAAAATCTTGTCTGAGGGAAATTTCTGGGTAAGGATCGATAGCATGCCTCCAGAGCAAAGTAGATTTACAACTTCTAACCTCATAATGACCATCTTTAATATTGAACAATTGTTTCAATGCATGTTACTTCTCTATTGTAATGTTTATTATCTGACAAACTTTCTATTTTTTACTGGCAATTATATTTGTGAGTCTTACATTGGTGGTTGAGAGCTCAGCGAGACTGCCTTGCACTAGCAGGCAGTTGACAAGGCTGCGGGTTCGCATCCCGGCCGATGCCGTCACACTTTAAAAAAAAATTTTATTAATTGCCAAAATGATTATTTAATTCAGCATTTCTCTCAGGTGGAGAAAGAAACTATTTCCCAATTCTGCTTTGGTAGCAATTGCTATCTAATAGTCCACAATTTTTTATTCCTTTTTCAATCATACAAAAAATGTTTTAATTTATTTTATCTGATGAAATATCTTCTATTTTCTAATTCTCTCTAAAATTGAATTTGCATTTAGGATCCAATTTTGTTAATGAATACATGAAATCCTTATCTCATTTAATTTGAAATGTTTTGTTATTTTCCTATTCTGGCTTCTTCTCTTAAATATCTACATATTTGACAAAAGCAATTTCTTTACCAGATTCAAGCTAAAAGGATTTTTTTTTGTTAAGTTAAAAATAAAATTACAATAGAAACTACACTATATGAAATAACAAATACAAAAAATATAATTCAATCAAGAAATGTAGATTCTTTTTTTTAAAAAAAGATCTTTTATTTTAATTTACAGCAAATTTATTTTTTCTTCAAATACAGAGCAAATACGTTAGCATATAATTTTTCACCTCTAACTTTCTCTCGCTTTTAAACACACTATAAATAAAATCAAAAACATCTATCAGAAAAATAAATCAGCTAATGCGTATTGTAGTAATTTCACTATACACTGACAGATATAGTAGTCTCGAGAGACAAATAAAAATTATTTGATTTTACAATTTTTAAATACAGCAGTAGTAATTTCATCTCAATATAATAAAAATTAATAACAAATATATATAGCCTTTGATATCTGCAATACATATTTGTAAAAAAAAAAAAAAATTCTCTAAAATATAATTTTTTCTTAATCAAAAAAAGTAATCCTTTGCAAATAAATAGTAGTTTCCACCACTAAGGGCCTATTACTCAAAACGCTTACCAAGCCAATCACGCATGAGATATTCTGCCTTGACCTTTTTCAATAAGGAATTGCGTGCCGTAAGCAATCGCAACACAGTGACGACCTTTTATTGGTAGGAATTTCTGGTCTGCTAGCCGCATGCAGATAATTCACGTAATACTGATTAACATAGGCGAACCCCTATCTTTGCTTATAATTACTTATTAGCTCACAAAGCAACATACGAGAAAACGCTACGCTACTTCAACAAGCCAGTTACTAAGATTGAAATAATGTATTTATACAAGGTTTTCACAAAATAGTGATTTAGATTTTTACTAGGAAATCAATCAAAATTATAAAATAAAGCAAATTATTTGTAAGTCATACATAATAATTTAAAACGTTTATGATCGTAAATCATTATTTATTAATGCATCCTAGGGCTATATTGCTAGACTTATTCAATTTTTTTTCATGTGAATTATTCTATTATTAAAACAAAAAATACTGAGATTACCATAATTTGGAAATATATTAAATGTTGAAAAAGACCAAAAAATTAATCAATAAAGGCAAGAATATGTATCTCAATAAAGTCAATACTGCATGAAATTCTCATGTTAAGCAAATATATTTCACTTCACAATCTGACAGTAAAATAGTAATAACAAATTGACAGCTATTTAACACTTCATTAGCATACATCGCTGCATAATTCAAAGGTCACTGCATATAAATCACTTATAAGCAAACAAGAAATTATTATTTTTGCAAAGAAATAAGCTAAAAATTTTGTTACAGAAATCATCGTAAATATAGATTCAAATACAAAAGTATTTGTATCGCAATTAATAATTTAGTTTCATAGAATTTATATCATACACAATATATCCCAATTGTAAAAAAAAATTGAAGTGAAATGGTGATAATAGATTATTGTTAGCATCAATGAAATGATAACATATCAGAAGCACAAATTGATCAAAAATAGCAGACATTTTTGTAAAAATACAATATACATAAGTATATAAAGTTAATTTTGCCCATGTGTATATATTTTTAACAGTAAGTTGTCTGAATCTCCAACCATATTACATTATTCATCAAATTATCATAATGAGTTGGTATAAAGATAG